>JAVSBV010070483.1:0-10284 GCA_033117975.1 Parotocinclus spilosoma
ATTTCAATCTCAGCACCCCAAAATTAGTTAAGAACAACTGGTTTGATGCCCGAAACATTTTGGCTGTTAACCAGTGAAATCTGTACAGCATTGTACATTGTAGATTGTATTGTAGTGTGGTGTTGGCATGGTGTTAATTTGTTTAGCTTGATTAATTAGTTTTAGATTAGTTATTCCTATGTGTACTAGGCATATATATGTATATATATATAATGTTGTAAGGCTGCCCCGAAATGTGTGTAGGAGTGCGTGCGGATGTTTTTTTATATTATTGTATGGACTGGTATGTTCCCAGAGATAAATCAGACATCTTTGTCCCTGTTGGGATGTTTGGTCGGTCCCTAAAAGACACAATAACGGCAACATTTATTTATAAAACTGAATAAACCACAAGATTTTGTTTTGGCTTCTGAGGTTGGGGGTAGATGTAGCTATACACTAATCAGTATTAGTGATTAGTGATTAGTAATATTAGTGAATACTTATCAGTATTTAGTAAACAGTATGGCACAAGTGACAATGACCAGTCCCCACAAATATAATAATACCATATCAGTACTGTGTGAGTGTGCACGCTGGGTCACTTCCTCCTCAATGGATGGAACTTTAATGCCACTTGCATTTAAAATCCCTGTGGGATGCTAAGTGAATTCTGCAAGATTTAATCTGAACTAATATTATAACAGCATGCTTTTCTTAGTGGAACTTTAGACTCTTAACACCAGCACTCATGTGTACTGTATTTTCTCACTGGTTTATATGAACATATGAAGCAGTGTTTACCTACACCACTGTAAATGTTCCTGTAAAATTTGTTGACTGTTGGCTTTTCGTTCACCTTTGTGGAGACATTGAAATGCAGTTTATGCTCAAAGGAAAGGATTTCAGTATTTAATTATTGAAATTTCCTTTTGTGAGATTATTGGCTGATTTCAAAGTAGAAATCCAAACACTGCCTGAGTCATGCTAACACAGAATTTCTGCATTATCCGATTTATTGAGTGCCTGTGGTCTCACTGATTGAATTATGGACGAAATCGCAGTTTCTGCAGTTAATGGATTATTAAGTGCATGTAAAGGTAGTTCCTTGTTGCTACTATTTCCTAAAGTTTAACATGTGCTTTGATGACTTTTAAGACAGTTTCTCTTAAAATGTTATCTTTTTAAAGCTTTATTGATATGCGCCACCTGCCAGTTGTGTACTAGAGGCTGACATTTTTTCAGGAATCCCACAGGTCACTCTACTACCACTCACGTGATTGGGACGGTACAGGATAAAAAAAGTGAGCAGACGGGAGCGGGAACCAATAAATTAGACAAAAGACAACCATAGAATAGGCACCGCCATTTTGTCGTTTTTTTTCTTTTTCTTTTAAGAAGCCTACAGTAACGCAATTTTCAAGAATTACACAGCCCAGAAGCCACCGGTGCTTCTGGCCACAGCTTCCCACCGGAATTCATAGAACAGCAGCGATGGAGGGAGTAAACACAAGGGCTGCGCCCGAAATCGCATACTTCCGTACTATACAGTACGCGAAAGCAGTAGGTGAGAGTATGTAGCGTGTACGAATACAAAGCATGTGATTTTTAACACATCCAATTGATTTGCAATGCAAAATCAAAAGTAACAACTTATCTATAAAGCTTTATATGCACTTTTTTCTTTATACAAAAAAACTTGGGCACAGTCAGAGAATTGTAAAGGTAATGCCTTTATGCACATTTGATGGTTGACAACAGTTTTCTTGCTTTGTGCAGTTTTTTCTTTAGGCAAATTAATGCCTAATGTTTTTAGTAAAAATGCAACTTTGTTATGTTTGGGTTTATTCAACAGGGACTTAACAGCTGATCCTCAATAGGAAAAATTATAGGGACCACAGGCCATGTATTATTTATGTTTTGTGGCCTATAGTGAAGGATTTTTTTTTGATTAAGGCATAAAATGTCTCCCTATATTACCACAAATTAACTGTACCTGTTGCCATATACTTTGAAGTAAAACTGCAGAACACCAACTAATCTTAAAAAGAATTGTATTGCCTAAAATTTTAAATAACTAGGAAAAACGGGAGCCGTACAGGAGTGGGAGTCATTTTGAATGGGAGCCGTACAGGAGTGGGAGTCATTTTGAATGGGAGCCGTACAGGAGTGGGAGTCATTTTGAATGGGAGTGGGAATCATTTTACCAAGAGTGGGACAGGACAGGATTTTTTTTTTTTTCCCCGACCTGGGATTGGGATGGGACAAGATTATTTTCTGTGGGAGTGGGATGGGACAGGAATGAAAATCCACTCCCATGTCACCCTCTATTGTGTACCCAACATTTTGCCTGTTTAAAACTATTAATCTTCATTGTTCTTTTTAATCTTGCATATCAACATGGTTTTCAAATTAATCTGAAAGCTGTCACAGAGTTGCAAAACATTTTAGGGGGGCTGTTTTACTTTTTATCCTTTATTTTCTCTAGAGACATTGTGTTATGCTGTAGTTTGATCAGGTTGGTACCTCACAACTCACAAAACAATCTTATTAAGTAAGCTGTTGCACTTCATATTTACAATGCTGTTACTCTTCTGTACTGGTTTTACAAATTTAAGAGCTCAGGCACAATATAAACAGGACTTCCATTTGTAGTAGGTTTTTTTTTTTTAGATGTGGGCTATGATCAACTGTACATATCATATTTATACATGTACATATCTGAATAGAATTCTGAACGGTCGGGCCCGTTTCCGGTCAGAATAAAGTGTACTATGAACTGCTAGAGTATGGTCTGATGGCGTAGTCTGATTTCTAACTCGTCCTTTTTGTCTTTGGTTGTTATCCGTACCCACGCACTTCATTCCTCTAGATTTCCTTTATCCGTTTTCTGCTGCACCCTTTTCTTTTATCTCTTCACCTTCCCCGCTTTTCCCTCCTCCCTTCATTAGCTTATCTCTCGCCAGGACTGACTATTTTTCACCTCTTTCCACTCCCTCCCGCTTCATCTTCCAGCTTTTGATATGCTCCTTCTACCTTTTTCTTGGCCCAACCTTTCCACTCTAGGGTGGCCTCACCCTGTTAGATTGGCACGTCGCCCTCCACTGGCTTCAGCGTTCCTTCATCTGGTGTCGGGAATCAACAATGGATTCAGTGAATCAATTCTGTGCATGTTATGCGGTTATTAAACCTTGTGTTTGTCTGGGATACTGTCCTATATGTAAGAATTAGTTTGGGGGATGTCAATAAGAATTTGTAGATATCTGCAATGTAGTTTGATTTTATACATAGGTTAGAAAAAGAGAGTTAATTTGTTTCAGATCAAGACTGCACATGCTGTTCCTGGATTGAGTCAGGTGTGTCACATGTTCTGATGAACCCCTCAGGACTAGTAGGAGACGGAGATGGGTACAATAGGAAGTAGAGAATGAATGAGCGAGTGCAGACTCTCCTGAAGGTCTTCAGTCAGTATGAGTCTGAGTCACAGTCTGCTAAAGCTTGAATGGATTGCTTAACGGGAGATGGTAAAGTTTAGGGAAATCCAGGGACTGAAATCAAGCACAGATGCGTCCACCAAACCCATCAAAGTTTTATGCCCGTCATACTATTATGCCTAAATAATTGTGCCAGCTATGCAAACATTTTCTTTCATTCCCATTCTGTCTTTGGCTTTCATGTTGGTTGGAATCTATTGTGGATAATGTACGCGAATGCCTTAGGGAAAATACTACAAGATGGTTTTAATACTACAGGAACGTCTAAGGTAACATCTGAGGCTTAAATTAATGACAGCAAATTTCCATGTTCACTTTTAAGCAACTTGACAATTGTCTAGCCTTTCTGAATTGAATATGATACAATACATTTCTGTACTTGGGTTAAGATCTGATTCAATCTTTTAATTTTGCATCTTGTTGTTTTAAGTCACTGGAACCTAAGGGAGCTTGTGTATAACCACATATAGTCTATTGGTTTATGGTCTATGAACACATGGTGCAGCATATGGCATTAATCAAATGGTTTGCGCAGAGAAAAATGGAAGTGAGAAAGAAAAACGGCATCAATGAAAACAGGCTGGGATAAGCATGGGTGATACCCAGTTACAAACGGTGTAATAGACGTATTAAGACATAGAAAAGATGGTTTGCAGTTTCATGAACTTAATATCATATTAAATATATGTTATCACTTATAATTGGTATTCTTTTCAAAGTAATTTACCCACATTCCAACCATTCATTTTTATACCATTAAACCATTATACCCGTTGTCATGTGATTTCATGTGAATTGGCAATGCTGGGTTCAGAACAGGATTATGTAGCACCCAGTTTAGAATGATTCATTATTTTTCACTGTTCAAACACCACAGTACATTCAGTGTTAATTAAGCATATTGAGCAAAAAGATAGTAACATATATCATTCATTTTCCTGACCACTCACTTTACCCTAAAATAATGATTTCATGAATGGTTTTTGATTTTCTGTCAGTTGTAGCTCCTTTTTCACCAAATAGTTGCCCAATTCAGTCGGTATTCACAGGTATGCGGTACTTCAACCTGATCAACATGTTTTTAGCAATTATAATAACTTATATTATATACTTATATAATTATATACTTAATTATATAATAATATATTATAAGAATATAATATAATTTATAATTAGTGTGTGTGTGAGAGTGTGTGAGAGTGTGTGTGTGAGACCGTTCTTGTGCTTGGATACTCTGTAAATTGCATTTGCAAGTATATGTCCTATTGTGAGTAGTACCGTTTGTCCTCTCCCTACTTGTAAATTATCTCCATTCTATAACTACATAAACTTTTCAGTTACTTGCTGAGTATATGTTTGATCCGGCTGACACTCCGTATAGCGGTTTAGGTTTCTATTTGTATGGACAGTGACTTTTCTGATGCTTTTCATTATCGTTTGCACACAGTTCTCTTGAGAATATCCTGTATTAACATTACAGTAACATTTACATTTATGTCATTTAGCAGACGCTCTTATCCAGAGTGACTTACAATTCATACAGTCTTACAGTCTAAGCAATTGTGGGTTAAGGACCTTGCTCAGGGACCATTAAGCACAAGGCCACCACAGTCCCAACAATGTGATTATGGTAATGTCTAGTCAACGACCATTTCGGTCGACAACCTCTTTCACAGTCGAAGATTTGTTTTTAGCCAGTCGGTGTCTTAAATTCAGTCATATCATTTTTGTCACTCTGTCCTACCCAAAGTTTGGTGAAAGTCTCCCGCAGCAGACACCACAGTTACTCGCAGCTGATGTTTTGACTTTGTGACAGTTATGCAGGTGCATGGGTCAGTTAACAAAGAAAGACTGCTATGGTTCCGTGTGGCGAATATTTTGTCTGAGGAGCTTGATTGCATTTAATAAATTTGTATACAGTTAGATGTTTTGCCTAGTGCAAGTCCTGACTGGGGACTTAATTTGGAGCATCAAGCCTCAGTGAGTGCAGAGCTGCTTGGTTTATTTTAAGCCTTGATTTAACATTTGCTGGCAGTGTTGCCGCTAAACTCTGTACTCGTACCACAAACCACGCACGCGCACACAAATTTCCTCATCCTCTTTCATCATACTGGAACAAAAAAAGCACAGTGATGACAGAAAGGTCTGAATGTTTTTTTTTTCTTTCATTTTTTAATTTTTATTTTTTTAAATAAAAATTATTATGTATGTGTGCATGCGTGTGTGTGTGTGTGTGTGTGTGTGTGTGTGTGTCTGTGTGTGTGTGTGGAAATAGCTGTCAAACAACACGTAACACATCACTTGATCTGTAACTAATCAGGCACAGTTATTGCAGCAGATTGGTAATAATTAACCAATAACAAATCTGTTATTTCCTCTGAAGCTGTTTACCTGCAGCGCAGATGAATTATGGCCTGGCGGTAAAAGTGTAGTCTTTGTAGCTAAAGGGAAGGACAGTAAGGTCAGCTCCCATGGGCGCAGTGTGGCTTTAACCCTGGCGTGGTACTTAACCCCAAGCTGACCTCGACAATAAATCTGCTCTCCTCTCACCGAGCCACTGACCCGGACCCTGCACTCTGAGCACTTTTTGAAAATGAGTTGCCAGATTGGCGATGTGAAATTGATAAAAATAACTCGCTACTTAATACTTAAGTGCAGCAGTACTTATTGCGCAAGATCAAAAGGTTTGTATGAAAATCACCAATAAATGTCATGTAAAAATACTGTATTATAGGATATAAAGAATAAATTGTATATACACAACAATATATAATAATAATTTAATAACACTGCAATACTAGTTAGTATAATTACAGTAACATTACTAACATTATTTATAAGCATTCATTAAATGCTTCTGACTTTCAAATCCATAGACTTTTCAGTACTGTTATGCTCTGGTGAATGTCTTAACAGGATTGTGTTCCTTTCTGTGGGGAGTCTGCATGTCCTCCCCGTGTCTGCGTGGGTTTACTCCGAGTACCCCGGTTCCCTCCCACAGTCCAAAGACGTGCATGTTAAATTAATTGAATATTCTAAATTGCCATTGGCATTGAGTGTGTGTGAGTGTATATATAACTAGTCTTGAGATGAACTTGAGTGCATGGATCTAACCTTGTGTGTTCCTAAGATGGCCAGTGATGCCTATAGCGACGTTAAAGAAACCAAATAAACAAACAAACATACAGGATTGTGTTATTTTCTTCATTAAAGAGGCTATGTGCAGTGGTGCGTTCAATTTTAGTCAAAATATGTCATCTTAGATTCCTGGTTCAGCTGAAATAAATGGTTAGAAGTGGTTGCAAATGTTGTGGAAAGTTGTTTGTTGGGCCATAAGCTCATCTTTTTTCAACTTTGCCATTGCTCAGTAGAAGTACAAGGTGACGAAATGCGGTTAGCATCTACCAGAAGTGCAAATAGTTTTAGGATAAATGCTCTTATTCCCCTCGGGTGATCAGTAAAGTCTGTCTGTCCAGCCATCCCTCTGATTTGCCTGTTTGTCTGTCAAACATCTGCTAATTTTCTCAAATGGATAGGGATAATATGTTAGGTAAAGTTGTTTTCAGTATTCTAGGTATTTAAGGCCCGGCATCAGCGGGACACAATGGTTCTTGGAGGCTCGAGTGGCAGCAGAGCTTTTCGTCACTGATTGTTACGTATACCACATCACACAACTTGCAACACCAACTTGTTTGTACTACGATTATGCCATAAAAACAGTGAAACCAACTGTTTTTACAGCACAGAGGCAGCATGAGTAAACAAATAATTTCATTTTCTGGCCATACAGAGTGCTGACTTTTCTGAGGTTTTCATGTTTTTGTTATCATTTTTGTTTGTTTGAACAATTGCTATAAAAAGTGGGAATTAAAATAATTATAATTGTCACGATAAAACCTGTCTACTCGTTGATGAGCATTTTTGTCAGCTGTAGCTTTGCTGCAAATAGAAGTGTAATCAAGCAGGTGACCATACAAAAGAAAATAAAGTTAATCTGAGCACCCAAACATGTATAAGTGACATCATCTTGCTAACAAGTCTGGATATCTTTACCGGGGAGTGCTACATTTAGAGGCATAATTAAAAGGAGTAGTTGGTCTTAATAATGGCTTTGTTTTGTACTGTCAAAATCAAATTTATTCATATTGCACGTTTTACAATGGTGCATTGTCTTAAAGCAGCTTTAAAATAGTAAATCACACACAAGTATAGTTCAGATTGCCTAGTGTGAGTAAGCCTTAAGATACTTCTTAGGCATGCTTCCATAGACCTGTTGCTTGTTTCTCTTGAGGGATCTGGCAACTCGAGAATGATCTCACATTTCTTGTGAGGTTTTTGACTGGTTGCAAAGTAGTAGTCCAGTTATTACTTAATTCATCTAACCCTAGAGCTTTCCCATATGGGTTTCTGGAGTTATCAGTAAGATGACGCTTTCATTTGTTGGTGTCCTCCTCCTGTTTGTGTTGTTTTGAAGTGCACACATGAAAACGCCCTCGTAAGAGTGTGGGAATTGCCTGGTGAGCGTGTACTTTTGAACTGTCCATATTACAGGTGTTCACACGGACCTGACAAGGCATGTATTTAAGCAGTATGACTCATGCATATTGACAGTAATCTGCTGAATATCCCTCTTGCTCAAACGACCCAGTCAGGAGTGGATGCTTTCACAGAACCTGCGGTCTCTTCTCCTTTTTTTTTGTCTGTGGGGAAAATGCTTCAGTGAAAATGCCTTTCTTCTGCTCCACCCTTCTTTCTTTTATTCTTTGTTTTTGTTAGATAGATGAACCATGCAGTTGTGGATGTTGTGCCATCATTTTCCACTTGACGGTAGAGATGGGATTGGTTGCGTTTGTTTACATTTATAGTCTGTATAAATGCCGGAGTGGAAAGCCCTATTATTTTTGGCTCACCGTGTAGGCTGACAGTTTACCTGGCTTCAAAAGCACCTTGAAGATGTTATGTTCGTGGATAGCTGGATTCAGGGCTTGGAACACATTCTAAACCCTCTGATTGTGGGTTTAAAGTGTTCTGTTTTTTCTGGCAACACACCCAGCAGCCGTTCTCACCATTATTACCTTCAAATATGTCCTTCCGTTGAAGATTCCTTGAGGTCTGGAGGCAGCATCTGTACTTGTGTTCTGGTGGTCGACTATCCACTCAACAGCTGCGCCAATAGGAAGTCACCTTTTTCATTATTTTCTGGTCAGGGCTTCCTCTGTCATTCAGTGCTGAAATGGTGCCAAGGAAGAACAGTGGAAGGATAAGTCTAAGAAAATAACCCTCCAGTGTATTTTTCATTTTGTGTCTATCCATTGCATCTATTGCCTGTGTGTGATCACCAGTGACAAGGATTCTTGCATGTTTTCTTTTGCTGAGAGAACAACAGAAAACCTGTTGGCTCAAAACACATTAGGTCCGTAATTATATGGTTAGAATTTATGACTGTATAAAGTTTTTACAAAGCTCTGTCCCCACTGAAATGCTTTGCCCACAAGGAAACCACTGTAGTGAGAGAGCACTGTTAGATTAGAAACATTTGATAGTGTAATCATTTTACATCCTGCACTGCGCAATGAATTACAGGATATTTTTTGTTTTGAAATTTCACATTTTTATAAACAGTATATTTAGTAAGCTGGTGGGTGGTTTAGGATGCAGCTGACTCAACTAGACTTATTTTATATCTTGAAAGGTTATGATTAAAAAATAAAATGCTATTAATTGTCACACTAAGTTCATGTAGTAGGTAAATCTAGGATTAGGACTGATTTATAACATTTAGTAATGTAAAGGTTATAGGTCTTGGGGATGAATATGGCTCTGTGGTGAAGGCTCTGGTGAAATCCAGATTTTGTGATTCAGTTCCCAACACCACGAAGCTGTAAGGCCACTGAGTAAAGCACGATCCTCAGCTGCTTAACCTCATCGTAAGTCACACAGGATAAAGTCATCTGCTAAATACTGTTTCTTGGTGAGGTTTAAAGCCTAACAAAGGAATACTGGTACTGGTTTTATGAGGGCCTGTTGGGAAATGGAGCAAATGAGACCAAACGTTTTTTTCTTAGGAACTTTCCAGATCTGTGCCTCCACACAATCCTGTGCCACTGTCATTTCTCCTAACATGCATTGTTGGCTGTGAGACCTTGTATTTAGCACAGGAGTGTGCGGGAGAGTAACACACTCTGTTGCACTTGCCCTGGGAACAATCGGAATATGAATGTATTTTCATGTCTAGTGTCAGATTCCTATCATAAAATCGTAAATCGGACCATTATAAAACGGGGGACCATCTGTATATAATCCGGTGTTCAGACAGCATACAGATCTACAGGAAGTTACACCAAACACATTGTGGATTTTAAACGATGTATACCTGTATAAGGAAGTTCTGTGTGTGTGTGTCTGTGTGTGTCTGTGTGTGTCTGTGTGTGTCTGTGTGTGTCTGTGTGTGTCTGTGTGTGTGTTAAATGTAGTTAACAGGTCCCTGATTCTTACACACATTGAGTGCTCTGTATCGGTTGACATTAAAAATTGTCGGTTACACTTTGAACTTTGTCGGTTACACTTTGAACTTTTGTCAGTTACACTTTGAACTTTTGTCAGTTACACTTTGAACTTTTGGCGGTTACACTTTGAACTTTTGGCGGTTACACTTTGAACTTTTGGCGGTTACACTTTGAACTTTTGGCGGTTACACTTTGAACTTTTGGCGGTTACACTTTGAACTTTTGGCGGTTACACTTTGAACTTTTGGCGGTTACACTTTGAACTTTTGGCGGTTACACTTTGAACTTTTGGCGGTTACACTTTG
>JAVSBV010070504.1:0-10283 GCA_033117975.1 Parotocinclus spilosoma
CCTCTGGCGTTCGGATCACCTCCGTGCCTCAAACCCTAAGTGACGTCCTGCAAGCTGTGCTTTATACAGCTCTGCCCTGACTGACGCTTTGGCGTCAAGTTTGCGCGTTGCTCCCATACGGCGAGCAACCTTGGCGTGTCAACTTTATACTTTCGGTTTTGTTTCGTTAGGAGTCTCTAAGCTCCGCCCTTATGCCCCCTTTTGGTTGTTTTTCATTATTTCCCCATTCTTATTATACGACGTGGAATATCCTGCTTTACTTATCCTGCATATTTGGGTCCATAAGTAAAAACACCTCCACTGTCCATAACAGGATGATGTATGTTTGTATGTGTTTCTCTCCATGTACACTACTTACAAAAATTAGGAGATATTTTAAAAGGAATACAAGGATCCCTGGAGCTGGATAATCTGATTCTATCCATGCTCCATCACTGTCAGTGTGTTTTGGCAGTCTTGGGTGACCATACACCCTACTGAACAGTCAGTGTGTGGCACTCTCATCTAATTTAACATGCTTCTGTTTACCCACATGAATATGTTACGTGCTACTCAATCACTGTATCCGAGTTTGCATCTCATTTGACAACTGTTCATTTGACAACTTTGACTTTTCATTTGTTTTTCTAATGATCTTGTTTAATGAAATAAAATCATATGCTTTTATCTCTACATTTAAATTTTGAAAGATCCTTTAATATTTGTGTATATTCAGTGTATATTGTTTATTAAGTTACTAAGTTCGTCTGTATACACCTTCTCAGCGCACACTCAGAGACTGCTGAAGCTCCAGTCCATTTTGCGTCGTGCACCTAGCTACCGCACACTGGAGCTGCAACTCCTCGAATGGCAGGAACGAGAGCTCTTTGAGTACTTTGTAGTGGTGTCACTGAAGAAGAAGGCCACCAAGAACTCTTACATCCCAGAAGTCACCTACCAGTTTCCAAAGGTAGGTTAAAAGTAGACAGAGAAATTCAATTATAGTGGTGATATTAGTTATAGTGGTACCTCTGTTTTTGATCACCTTGGAGCTGTAGTTAGCATTAGCAGCTTTGCTAACGCCCTGAGTTCACCATTAAGTGTTAGCTTTTTTCACATTCAAACCATTACTTACTAAGTTATGCTCACAATTAATGCGTATTATATCTGAGTCCAGCTGAACTTTGCCTGATTCCACTTCTTCAAGTGTGCCTGAAGACAGTCCAGCGTATTGTGCACAGGCCCATTACAGAGTACAGAGTGATCACCCTAACCAAACAAACTGCACTCTGTGGGTCAAATATGCACAATAAAGTCAAGATGACATGCATGTAATCACACATATAAGAAGATGTTTTACGAAAGGGGTAATGGGGTTGGGTCAAAGCAGGGATCTACATTGGAAGTGTAAATGCATTTAGGCACACACAAACACAGGGAATTAACCAAATAGTCTAAACAGTCACCAACAAATCCATGTGTCTGCCTGCTCCCTACCAGTTATTATATCTATTATGTCTGGTGATTAAAAACTACACGGCAGCAAGTTTACCTTAAACGTCTTTCTTACCTGGAAGTGGTCTGGTATTGCTTATGAAGTGCCTATCTTCAATCTGATGCATTAGCGGAAGCGTCCTTGAATGGCCGGATTTTGTTCAGTTAATAGTTTATGTATTCTCATCAGACATTTATATAATTAATAAATATGAGTATGTGACAGGTTAACAGGTATAACACTACACCCCTTTTTCATTTTAACCAATTATAACAATATTTATGATTTATTTGTTTTATCTTTATCATTTTTTAAAATGCTATACAGGGTGAGTTAGTTAATCCATATTTAAATCTTACTTTTTTCTGGCCAGGACACCATTGTTTTGCTTTTTCTTTTCACTTTTAATCCAATACATGCTACATTTCATTATATGTTTAACACTTTTTATAAAATAAATTTGTAAAATAAAATAAATAAAATTTATATAATAAATTTGTTTTGTAATTTCACCTACTGTAGGTTAGTATAGTTATTTTTAACAATAAGGTTGTCTCAGCTATAATACAGTATAGACAGTTAATCGGTTCATGATATATTTAACTTAGGGATTTGGATGTATGCCTTTTGTAATAAGGGAACATGCGGGAATAAAACACAACTCCATAAATATATATGATACCTTATACAGTGTGTATTGTCTGGGGGTCTGGAACAGATTTATTCAATTTAGATTTTTCCATAGATTTTAATCACCGTTTTCAGCTCTCAACAAGCCTTCTGAAAATAATTAATGATGAGAACCGAGGTACCACTGTACTCTGCTATTAAGCCTGGTTTATGCTTCTAGTCATATCACCCCCATTGAATGGGCACAGTGGAGGCATCTGAAATTGGTCCCTTCCCAAAGCCAAATTTTCTGCACAAACTGCTGTTATATGCCAGCACAGTAGTGAAAGTGGGAAGGTTGTAATGCAGTCTTAAAGAGTAACAAAGCATACTAAATTTTCTAGTGTTATGGTAGTGTTGCATCTTTCCAAATCCATTGGATTGTTAGGAAATAAGTTAATTATGTGTGTTGTAGTAGCAACACATATATTGTTATCCGATTTTTTATTATTCCACCAATTTTCAGTCAGTATCTCCTCCTAGAGCTTTCGAAATATCGACACTGTACGACACTGTACACCGGTGCCCCCGATTTTCTGGCACAAAAATCCCATAGACAATGAGTAGGGCTGTTTTTAAACTGCTGTAGCTCAATCACTTTTTAAGCTATAAACACGAAAATCGGACCAGTCGAGCGGCATTTTCTAGTTTATCCTACATTTCCAATTAGCAGAACAATGTTGTCTAAGGCAACATATTTAGTTTTGTTACTACACACTATATTACACTATACAAATGAATGACATCTCACAGCTCCGTGAGATGTGACGTGTCTGCCTTGTTTTAGTTCGGGTACTCTGGTTTCCTCCCACATTCCAAAGACATGTTAATTGGTTGCTCTAAATTGGCCCGGTATGAATATGCCTGACTAGTGTCAATGTAACCTTGCTCCTGTCTTGCATAGCTACGGATGCAACTGTCATGAACGGTGTAGGAAGGCGGAGGCAGACGCGTTGTACGGGAAATACCAGCTTTATTGTAAGGGAATAAACAGAAAGGATAACAGAACTAAACATAACGAGATGACAGGTGGGTAGGAACAACGGCGGGAAACCCAGAAGGGACAATAGAAGATCCTACCTCACCTGCGTCAAACACAAAATAAAGTCCAAATAATAATGTGTAACGTAACAGAGAAAGCTTTGCACCGCATGAACGAGGGTGAAGCCTATAAGTAGTCCTCGCTGATCAGAGACAGGTGTGCACAATTAAGGCACTTCTACATAGTTATCAGGTATGACAGCAACTTTAAAGTAAAAAATAAAGACAAATAAATGATCAATGTCAAAGTTAGATTTTTATAGCATTTTTTACAATGGGGTATTGTCTCAAAGCAGCTTTACATTTTTTAAGCATAAACACTATACTAATACTCTTTAGCAACCTCATTACATGGAAATTTTCCTTTAAGGCTCTGTTCTGTGTTCTATGATTCTTAGGTCTGCCTTTTTGCTACAAATCTACCCTTCTATAAATTCCCAAACATGTTATTTTGGATATTTTGGATTCAGATTTGGTGACTGGGAGGTCATTAAAGAACATTAAACTCAGTGTCAATAAAACCAGTTTGAGATTTCTTTGCAAAATTAGATGATGTGTAAATTGTCTTAATAAATGAATGCACATGGTCAGAATTAATACTCAAATAGACAGTAGTATTTAACCAAAGACTGATTAGTGTTAGTGTGCCCAAAGTGTGCCAAGACATAATTCCCCACACTATTACACAGTCTCCACCTGCATGGGCTGTTGACACAAGGCAGATTTGGTCCATAGATTCATGCTGTTGGTGCCAGATACTGCTTTATCAAAAATCAACATTCATTAGTCATAGCTACATTTACATGGCTTCAACTGAACAGTTTTGGTAGTTTTACTTACTGCAGCCGCAGCTTTCTGTTTTTGACTGACAGAAGTGGAATCATGATCTTGTGCTGGTGTAGCTAATGGGTTTTCTGTACTAAATGGTAACAATGGATTCTTAGTTAAGGCAGGAGGGTCCCTTCTATTGAATGCTAAGTTATACAGTAATATGTCTCGATTTAGTTGCTCTGTGGTTCAGTGTCCTCTTGAGAAACTAAAATATTTTGGCAGACAACCAGAGGGTTGACCCAATGATGTCATGGTCTTAAATGGAATTAGTGGGGCACTGGGGACGGAAAAGGGGAGAGACCGTTTTAGTGAAAGATGGCCGTTTTCATTGGGGGGTACTGGAATAGCAGATATTGCTGGAGTGTGTGAATAGATGTTTTACTCCTTCTGACTCCTTTACTACAGTTTTATCTTTATTTATGCAGCTCGATAGACCGACCAAACAGATGCGAGAAGCTGAGCAGCGTCTAAAGGCCATTCCACAGTTCTGCTTTCCAGACGCTAAGGACTGGAATCCTGTGACTGAATATAGCAGGTATTTCTCCCAGTACAAGCAATTTAGTAGTTCCACCTTTGACCAGATATACAGTAATCTAATATATATAAATCCATTTTTGTATGGCTATTATAAGCTATTTATTTAGATACTCACTTCGTACTTTTCACTGTTTTGACTTTGTTTATAACATTGTTTTCTCAGCGAAAATAAATCTATTCTATTGTATTCTATTCTATTTATATTCCTGTTTTTTCCTATTTTAATGTCTAGAAGACTGTCTCCATTTTTAATGAATCAGATTGTGAACCTAATAATCTTAAAAAAATATATAATATGCTGTTCATATGAATGCTTCGCAAAGCAGGTATGGCCTACTACAACCACTGAAAATGCAGTTACACAAGAATCCTACTTTATGATTAAGTAAAAAGGCCTGCACATGCTATACTCACTTAGTGTTTGACTGAGTATCTTTGAGTACAATAATGATTCTTAAATCAGAATAACATTAGAAATTGAATGAAGGACCATATATTTTTATCAAATACATTCTTATTCAGTCGTACTAATTGAGCGGTGGCAATGGCATTTATTCACACCAAAATAACTCTGTGTCTTTGATTTGGTTTATTGACACAGTGAGACCTTCTCCTTTATGCTGACTGGAGAAGATGGCAGCCGACGCTTTGGGTACTGCAGACGGCTCTTGGTAAGCCCTACCCTGCTCACCTCATTATTTCCTTTTTTCTCCCTTTGCTACTGTTTGGTAGTCCTGTATTCTTAAACTTCTAAAACTAGATATGTATAGTGTGTCCACAGGCATGGGCTAATGATAGGGTGAACCCATGAACACAGTTAAAATGATGTGTGTTTAGCCACTTCACTGGATTCGGATTCGGATTTCTTTTTGCTTGAAGAGAGGCAGCTGCTTATAAACATGTCTTTCTCTGTTAAATGGAACTGTTCTCAGGAGAAGAATGAAAAGAGTGAGCCATGAAATGTTTATCATTGTACATTAAGAGACAGTAAGTCTTTTATGGTCTTCCTGCTTTTTGTGTGTCGTGAAATAGCTTTGCATCCTTACCCATGCGGTGTAATTAGGATCACTCCAAGTCTTTGGTTTCTGTGTGTGATGTTTTTGTGCAGTTTAAGCTTGTGAGTGGAGTCCAAACTCATGTTATATCTTATAACTTTTCAGAGTCAGTGCTACTTTTGGAACAGAGTGTATATTTTATATGCATGCAAATATCATCCGATGTGAAAGGAGAACACTTGCTGAGACATTCATTTTAAAAGTGTTCTTTGTTTGGAATGGAGAAGTGGATGTCCCTGATTGTGTGGTGGAACAGCTTTTTGTGGTGAACGTCTTGCAGGGCAGATGTCCAGGGGCTGGCATGAGAACAGCATTCCTCAAGGATTTCAGCCCAGTTCCACATGCCTGTCCTGACTATCCATTAGTAAAAAAAAAAAGGCAGCAAAAGAGAAATGCATACCTAATATGGAGAAGTGGAATGAAGAAATCATGTGTGTGTGTTCTTGTGTGCTAGTTTGTAAGAGATACTCTTCTATCCACCTGACTGATTCTAGACTTCATGTGTTACTATTTATTACTAATAATTACCGTGGAGATTTTATTTGGATTAAATGTTGGACAACTGCCATACACAAAAGTGACTATTCTTTTTTTATTCATCCGGTGTCATACTGGGAACACCAGTCTGCACAAACAGTTCAACACAAGTAAAGCTGTAAATTGCATTTAAATAGCTTCTATTTGTAACTCACCTAAACCCTTTGATGATTTTACAGTGCATTAGGTGGAGATACTTACGTTTTCTTTGACAGACTATGGAAAGTATAGTGAACAGTTTTGTGTAACATTCTGCTTGCTGAGTCATGGGTTTGACCTCTTTCCATATGCAGCCCAGCGGAAAAGGGCCTCGCCTTCCAGAGGTGTATTGTGTCATCAGCAGATTGGGATGTTTTGACCTGTTCTCTAAGGTGAGCTCATGCTTCCTCAGGCAGCCACGCCAAGCTGCTTCTACCTCGAAACTCCTATACCTACATCATACTGGAACATAGCCAAGAATAGCAGCCACAGACATTTTGCTCTGCCTATGCGTTCTAAATCTCTGTTTTGTCATGTGTCTTCTGTGCAACTGTGTGAATCATTTTATTTAATAGAGGAAATCTTAACTCATTTGAAATGTACCTTTTAGTTATGCTGTCATTACTATTTATGCAAAACAATGCAAAGGTTACTGGCTATGTTTACAGGTGAAGATTATGATGTAATTTTTGAGATGTTAGATTGTAAATATGCAGTTTATTGTTAGATGCCCACAAGAGGTGGCTTTGGCTGATTCTGATATTCTTTTTGAGAATTATAAGTTACAGCATACAGAAACATTTTTGTTCTGCTCTTTATTTAATGCAAGTGTATTTACTACTACAGAAAGGTAGCAGGAGCTGTGCTTGTGCCTGGCTCTGCGCTAGCTTTAGCTTGAACCTTTTTGCCTTTGTGGGGTGCTGCTGTTTTAAATGTATTATTAAATTGTTGTTCTGAACATCTGATGGTTGATTCCAGTCACCGCATGATCCATTGGTGCATCTGATTATTGATAGTGGAAACCATGGAGATATAAATGTTAGCTCATATTGCCCACCATATTGCAATAAATATGGTCTATAAAAATAAAGGGTAAAACAAGTTAGCTAGCATGTACTTTGCATAGCATTTAAACTAATAAAGAAATTCACACAGGAAAACTGGAGCAGTGAGGCAACTACACCAACCGCTGGGTCAGTGAGGAACCCCCACCCAGCAGGAAACTATATTCTTATTGGGTTCATTCTTAAATGGTGTACAGTAAGTTGTCAATCAAATATGAAAGGATTATCAGGTTGCATGTGAACAAATCTGGTATTATTAGGGGTGGCACTATTGTGAGAATGTCAAAATAATTTCTTACTGTTGCTACCTTGCTAATGATAAAAATGGATTTTCAGTAAGTCTGAAAACATTGATCTTAAGTGATGAAGGAAACTCATTTCAAGGTTGAAAATAGCAGTATATTAACTCTGAGGATATTGCATTAATGTCACTCACGGCATGTAATTTGTAGTATGCCTCATCACTGCTGGGCTCTGACATGCATATGCTAACCTTTCCCCAGATATTAGATGAAGTGGAGAGAAGGAGAGGAATCTCAGCAGCCTTGGTGTACCCCTTCATGCGAAGTCTGATGGAATCACCTTTCCCGGCCCCTGGCAAAACCATCAAAGTTAAAACATTTCTGCCTGGGGCAGGCAATGAGGTCTGATTGCTGTACCAGCGCATTTCTACATAATTAACGTGGGTTATATAAAGATAAGGCTTAATAACAAAAATAGATTATATGACAGTCAATAACTTGTTTTGATTAAGTTAACAATTGAAATTCTTTGAGATAAGAAGAGGATTTTAAAATGTAAATTAAAGCTATAGTCTGAAGAATTTTATTGGTGTTCAAAACTGAATAAGTATCACCGTTTTCTAATTTATATTTATTTGAAGACAGATTCAGAGAAGATTGGGATGTCTGTCTAGCATTATGATTTACAAATCATAACAAGACCTTTTGTGAAGTTGGCAAACTAATGTTTAGGAAGTATGTTTAGTGTGGGTGTTATTAATATCGTAGAGCTGTACTCATTTTTCATAGACAGCATACAAAGCTGTCTAGGTGGGACAACGGGAACATATGTCCAAATACAGTTTATGTTTTACAGTGACAGATTTGGATTAACAAAAAATATTGATAAAATGATAATATATTGATGGATCACAGCAGAGGGAGCGATCTGTTTTTAAACCAACAGGCCATGTTTTGTTAGTATATACTCTTATGCTGTATTTTGAAGTTGCAGATTGAGTGAGACATTGAAGTGTTCATACATATAGTAGTGAGAATTAAAGCTCACGTCACACAAAACCTAACTATCATAGATAGAGTCGTGCTAAGACAAGATTTCCATACTACTCCTAAGAGTAGATAAGGGGAACTCAGTTAAATAAATTAGACAAAATATTGTAAATATTCAGTGAGGAATATGATCCAATATTACATATCTGTGAGTTGCAAATATGCTGCTTACAAACATTTGCGGATATTTTAAAATTAAACATCCAATAATGAAACATTCCCGTATTTTTTGCGAGCAGTGTATATGTGAACTTCTAGGATTAGAAATGAATATGTTTGTGAAATTAGGGTCAAGTGATGTCTATGGAAGATTGAGATCAAATTCCTCTAAGCCAGTTTGCAGGACTAATTAAAAGTTATCAGAAACATTTGATTGTGGTTATTTCTGCATCAATTCACCATTCTTGATAAAGTTGTAAAAAATAGTATAGTTTGCTAACTGTAGGAATAGTCTTTCACTCAACTCATAAATATATACAAGGAATAGATTTTACATTGTATTGTTACAAACACCCTAAGCTTTAAGCTAAGAGCTTAAAACGAACCCAAGGATTTTGTATGTAAACCAGTATTTTTATACACATCAGTGCCGTCATCATAGAAAATATACTTCTATTTACCTAATGATTTTATACCCAAATAGCATACCTCCCAATACGAATGCCTAAATGTAGTAAATATACAAGAAATGTGAATTATTCTCCCAGGTCTTTCTGGTTGATTTACACACCAAATACTTGATAACACAGACCCTAGAGAAAAATCTTCTTTCAGATCCAAAATGTGGTTCCTGTGTTTAATTGTTGAAGGTGTGTTCTGCCTCCAGACTGACTGGTTCATCTTTAATAACGTCATGGAACCACTTAATTTTATTTACTATCTTGTTTGTATCAGCACACACGAAGGGATCACAGAAGCAGTAGTGCTGCTATAGAGAACTAATAACAATCGGCTTTGTCAAGCCTTAGATAGAGTGCATAACTACCTGCTAGGTCATGCTGTTGCACCATTTCTAAAATGGTACGGTTTTATCTCTAGCAAATTCCATTTAAGTCTGAGAGGTGCTTTTAGGCAACAATTCAAAGACTTGGGTAAGCTTACACGTTTATAGGCACATAACACCATATAATTCACCAAGTCATAACTCCTACTCCGCTCCAGTGAGCAATCAGAGCAAAGTTCCAGAGCTTTGCCAGTAAATCTACACTGCAATAATAATGTCCAAGGAAAGTGTGCACTCAAAATCTGCTATCTATATATTGAAACTAAAGCATTGTTGTGACTACCTACCATTAATATTAAAGGATCCTTATGGTATTTATCAAATTGCTCTGATGAAAGAGTGAGTATAAATTCTAAAAAATCAAACATAGCCATGCTGACTACACAAAAAGAATTATGGAGAGCTAAGGGACAGGTGATGATTAAAATGAACACCAAAGCAACTTAGTTTCAAATAAATATAAAAGTGTGTTTCAGAAAAGGCAATTTTACCATTTACATTATTTAGCAGACACCCTTTTCCAGAGTGGCTTACAACTCATACAGTCTTACAATTCAAGCAATGGTGAGTTAAGCGTCTTCCATAAGGACCCAACTGTGACAGCTTGGCAGAGGTGGGATTTGAACCCTGGATCATCAGGTCCACAGTCCAGTACTTTAACCACTAGGTTACCAAAGTCCATACTGTTCATATTCCATAACAAACACTAAGCATGGGTGCCAAGCAAAAATTCAATTCAATTCAATTCAGTTTTATTTATATAGCGCCTTTTACAATAGAGTATTGTCTCAAAGCAACTTC
>JAVSBV010070515.1:0-10283 GCA_033117975.1 Parotocinclus spilosoma
AAAAACTACAAAGCAAATGGGGGGGGGGTCTACTCCAGGAGAGTGAAAGTGATCTTCATACAGTACAGTCATGTTCCACCAGTAAAACCAGTCCAGCAAACCCAGTCTGGAGTAAAGACACACATCATTCCATCAGTATCCAGACAGGTAGCACGTTCACTTTTGGCTCAGTCAGAATCCTCAGGTCTGATCAAACCTTCAGCAGATTAAATTCCATTCAATAAATCACCCAATCAGATCAATAAATCAATAAAGCAATGAGACTTATCAATCACTGCATTCATATTTAATTATTGATCCGCAAACACTGCATTGGTTAATCAATCAACCACGAGGACCTTCCATCATCATCATTATTATTATTATTATTATTATTATTATTATTATTATTATTATAGAGCACGTCTGTCATATTTGCTTCTTTATTTTTTTCTCTTATTTTAACTTTACTCCAATATGAAGCTGCTAAAAACGCTCAGCGAACTAAACCCAGATTCTTATATTTTTTAAAAGGTGGTTTGCATTTTCTGTCCTTCATTCCATTAGCACACTTATAAGGTTTAAACAGTGGCATGAGCATATCACAATCATACATCATTTATTTTTTATGTATCTTGGCTTGAATTCTGTTTTTAAATCTAAATTTTAGAGCATGTAATATTCTGCAGTTCCGCAGTTTTACCAGCAGATGTCTCTAAAATCCAAAAAAGAGTACCATGTAGATTTGGGTCGTCAGCTACTGTTTAGAAACGGGAGCTCTTTCGGAATAAAGCTGTTTGTTGGAAGGAAATCTCTGCTCAGGTTCGGCTTTAAGAACAAAACTAAAGATATAAACAAACCTGGAGATTCTGACATTGACCGTGCGATACAAAACTTTGCTTTGCTTTTCCCGTTTTGTAGAGTCCTGGAGGTCCGTAAAGGTAACCAGTGAAACATGAGATTCCATTCAACACTCTGCCCCAAAGGCCTAACGGGAAACGGAAAACAAAACACAAAAGATAACGTTTTCTCTTAGTGTTGAAATTTCTGTGAAATTTCCGTTTGATTCATACAATCATGAGGCGAGAAGGTGAGAGAGTTTCAGTCTCTTCAGTTCCTCCAGCAGCTTCTGCCCAGTGCAAATGCGAGGAAGCCAGCAAAACGATACGGGGTCATTTACAGTAGAGAACCAAAACGGTTCCACTAAGGTTCCTCTGAAGCTCACAGTGAAGATCGGATCGATTCTCCTCATCATTCAGTCCAGAAATGATCCGATAAAAAACAGAGCTTCGGGGAAAGCTTTCAGTCATTAGATTTCTTATTCAGAGTCCCAGTCTGGCTGAAATGTTTCTTCTTATGCAGTTCTGCATTAGTGCATGTTCTAACCATGTTCTAACCATGTTCTTAACGTGTCCTTAACATGATTTTACCATGTTCTTAGCATGATTTTACCATGTTTTTTACCATGTTTTTACCATGTTTTTTTAACATGTTTTTACCATGTTTTTAACATGTTTTTACCATGTTTTTAACATGTTTTACCATGTTCTTAACGTGTCCTTACCATGTTTTTAACATGTTTTACCATGTTTTTTACCATGTTTTTAACATGTTTTTTTTACCATGTTTTAAACATGTTTTTAACATGTTTTACCATGTTCTTAACGTGTCCTTACCATGTTTTTAACGTGTTCTTAATGTGTTCCTGTGTATCTATGAGAGGGTTTATCACCTTGTCAAACTTCTGCATTAAAGGTAGAATCTAAAATGTCTTAAATAGGGGCTGCTTGAATCTTTAAAATATTTAAATCCCTTAACCAGTTTTAATACACGTTTTGTTGCTGTAGAGCTTGATGTAATCTATTTGAGTTAAGGAAAAAGGGACAAAAATAATTTCTAATGTGCATTAATAAATAAAGAGATGCTCTGTTACCAAACAGCAGAACAATTAATAACATCTCCTAAATTGAATGAAGAGTGCAGTGGATTTAAAGTGGAATACGTCAGATTAAATAAGGCCGTTCGCTCCCCCTTCTGGTTACAAATAGCCATAACACCTACTAATTAGTCTGTTTTTAATCGCTGCTTCCTCCTCCGTCTTCTGGAATCGAATTTAAAGTTTTAAAGTTTAACATTCTTTGGGTTTTTAATAAATACGAGGTAACAGCCAACAATTTCCTGTTTTTATTCCTTGTTGAATCAGAGCTCAGGCAGGTGATTGTGGCGCCCCCTGCAGGTCTCAGTTCAGCAGATCGGGTTCTGCCCCTTAATAACCGATTCATTTTAGGTTTTAATGTTTAAAAGTAAAGATTAATTTCAGTCCTTAACGTTTTATAACTTCATTAAAGTTTATATTTCACTTCAAATCTTTAAGACGCACTAAATAATTGAACCAGATTAACTCAACGATTGGATAATCAGATCAATCTCTACGTCAATATCAAAATCATCAAATAACGCTGATTTGTTTTAATTGCTTGTCGAAGTTGAGGAGTTCTTAAATTCTTAAAATGATAAACATTTTGGATTTTTTTTCGCCACTTATTTAACACCAAATGAAGTATTTTATTTACCTGACTAATCATTTTTTCATTCCATAAATATTGATCTGCTGCTGTTTCTATAAATGATATGTTATTGTTTTTGGCATTTCTAAACAACTTCAATCAACAGATTTATTTTTAATGAAAAAATGTCATTTATGGGTTTAATAATAAATAATACCTGGTTTTTTGATTTATATTAAGCATTATTTAGTGGCCTGGTGTTTTAGTTCATTTTGCTGCTATTCCAGGAGACCAGATTTTCACGTTAAATCATCGTTAGAACGCAGAACATCTACGGTTTCACCACAGGACCATGGAGAGGCGCTATAACAGTATCTTACTGCCCGTTTATTCCCAGACCCTCCTCAAACTCCTCCTCCTGCCGTCCGTCATGGGGAGCTCGGTTCTGAACCCCGCCCTCCTCGCCCAGAAGGAGTGGACTCGGTACTAGCTCCGCCTCCACGGCCTCGCCCATGGCTGGTTCCTCCTCCTCCTCTTCCTCCTCTTCCTCCTCCCCCTGAGCCTCATTCAGCTCCGGACTCTGGTTATCCATGGGGGGTCTGCCAGTTTCCTTACGCTCCCCGAACAGGGGCAGGGGGTCGTAGGGGAGCGGCACGCCCAGGTTAAGGCCCGCCCCGGGTCCCGCCCCGCGGTACACGTCCAGTCCTTCGGGCAGCATGGATTTGATCTTGGGCAGCCAGCGTTTGCGGACGCGGCGGGCGTTAGTGCACATATCAGCAGCGATCACATTCATCTCACTCTCTCTGAAGTTAGGAGCAAAGTTCTGACAGTACACTGGAAAACAGAATGCAAATAAAAGAGATTCAACCTTAAAAATTCGGTAACCCAGGGCAACCCGAGAGGGGTTCGAGTGAAAATAACGTACATTTAACCGCATTCAGCACCCGACTGTCCAGAGGCTTCCTGCTGGGGTCGCTAGTGGACGATCTGATTCCTGTTCCACAGCTGTTAGCCAAAGTATTTCTGCTCGCGTGCACACACACACACACACACATCACAATCTTCATCACCATTACCACCCCACCATCATCATCATCATCATCATCATCATCATCATCGTTTCACAAACCTGTCGAAAAAGGTGGCGAGGAGCCGTCTGAGGAGAACTTTATGTTTAATACCAGCACACAGGTGGCAGTTCATCAGCTGCCCTCGGGTCATGAACACACCTGTACCTGCACGCACACGCACACACACACACACACACACACACACACACACACGGAAAATCTGATTTCAGAACCAACACAAAAGCACAGCTTCTTGAGGGGGGTGTAATATGAAGTAGTGAACACACCCTAACGCTCCTGTGTCTCTGTTTTGGAAAAGTCTTCAGACCCTTTCACTTTTTTTATTTTCCAGTTTTTCCACACCGCTGTGAAATACTCCATAACCACAAAGTGAAAACAATTTTAGAAATCTTTGCCTGTTTAAGAAAAAGAAGAAAAAAAACCCTGACAGCATTGTCTTGCCATAAGTATTCGGACGCTTTGCTCAGTACTTAGTTGAAGCCCCTTAGCTAGCGTGACTGTGGTAGCCTAGTGGTTAAGGGACTGGACTATGGGCCTGAAGGTCCAGGGTTCAAATCCCACCCCTCTCACAGTTAGGTCCCTGAGCAAGGCCCTTATCCCACAATTGCTTGGATTGTAAGATTGTATTATTTATAGGTCACTCTGGATAAGGGGTGTCTCCTTCTCATCTAGGATCATCTAGGCCACCAATGGAGGACGGGTCCACTCTTGAGTCTTGGTTCCTCCCAAGGTTTCTTCCTTTTTTCCTTCTTTATTTAGGGAGTTTTTCCTTGCCACTGTCACCCTTGTTCAATTTGGGTTAGAAATGTGGGGAAAATCAGTGGACGGACATATGTAGGCCTCTCTCATTTCAGACGTTTAATTCCCTAAGCCCTTCCCGTGTTGTCCTGACTCTGAGGGTCGTTGTTTTGTTGTAAGATGACCCTTTGACCCAGTCAGAGGTCCTGAGCGCTCTGGATTAGGTTTTAATTAAAAATAATAGTGTATTATTAGATTTTGTTCCACTCAGCTATCACTTAATCCTGACCAGTCTCCCTATCCCAGGAGCCGAAATACACCCCCACGGCATGACGCTACCGCCACCGTGTTTCACTGCAGTACTGCTCATAAAAAAGATTAACACACGGACAAACATAAAAAAAATCATCCAGGCCTGTAAGGGTTAATAAGAATAAAATAATAATAATAATAATAATAATAATAAAGGAATGATTTGTAATGAATTGTCTTTTCTAAAGCTCTTTTCTCTCTCTGCACTCACCTACCACCAGCTCAAGTTTTTCCCCCGGATCGCCCTCCGTGTAAAGTTTGGGGTGGCACCGGTATCCAATCTGACTGATGAGGCTGGCGGGCAGTGCCACCAGGTCCCGGCGCAGTAACAGACACGGGTGAGTATCCAGAGGAACAGGAACCAGGTCGGGTTTATCTGATACTGACAGACAGAGACAGGAAGAGAGGGAGAGATTTTACACCAGCACAGCACCCTCTGTTGTTTATTATTGATGAAACATAAAGCATTACCAAATGAAATGAAATATAGATCATCATAGCTGCTTAGTTACCCACAAAAGAAACGAGAGAACGGAAAACAAATACATAACTGAAGCAAAATACCCTGTGATTTTTCTTATCATTACATCTCTAAAGTCAGATCAGATCTTAGAGACGTTCGGTTTCTATTCCAGCTTAACAGATTTGAAAATGATGAATTAAGCCGAGATTTAATCTTTTATTTAAATCTCGCTCTGTTTTCTTTCCACTGACAGCACCTGTAATAAATCCTACACACACAATTATCGAGAACTTTCAGTTTGACTCAGAGTCTTCCGAAGAAATCGATCTGACTGAAGACAGAAACAGAAATTCAGTGTGAATTGAATCATAAGCTCCGATCTGTTTGGACAGCTTTAGTTTAGAGACGAATCCTGCACGGATGAACGAGCAACGGCAGGAAAGACTAAAAGTCTAAAACAGGAAAAAGTTGGGCCGGCTGGGAGTGCAACAAAAAAACAAACCTAAAAAAAAAAACGCAGGCAGTTTGGACCCGGGAAATGTTTTTTTTTGTATAAATATCCATTCCTGCATTTCAGGCCTGCAACGAATTCCAAAAATATTAGGACAGGAGGCATTTTAAAAGGAAAAACATGAAATAATGATGATTATAATATTGATTTGCCGAGTGTGAAAAGCAGAGTGTTTGAGGATCAGGAATTGATTTGACTTTAAGCACTATAACATCTGATCATGTCTTGTTTTTTTCCTACATTACCCATAATGCCTGGAAGTGAGAGATCGTGAGGATATTTACTAGTGTACGGATTGACGCTGCGGTTGTACAGCTGTCCGAAGGCGTCCTCCACCATCCCGTCGTAATTCTCCTCGTCAAACTCCTCATCCTGGTAGGAAGTGGGGCTGTCCGTGGTGGGCAGGCTGGACGCTCCGGGGCTGGACCTCTCCCCGGGGTACGTTCCCGGGACAGTAGGGAAGAAGAAGGAGTTTGCTCTCGTCCCCGAATTTCTCTTTCCTCCCGACTGAAGGTTGAGCGGCGTCTCACCTCCTTCCATTTTAATCCTCCGAAGTGAAGGAGACCAGCTGGGCGGAGCCAGCATGGGCGCGGGTGGGGCCCCCGGACTCTGAGGCCCTGAGCCGGGCTCGTCGGTAGCGGCGGTGGCCGAGTCGCAGTGAGGCGAGTTTGCTTTGAACATGAGCTCCATGCCTCTCTCGACGATGTGCTGGATCTGCAGGTAGCCGGCCGTGTACATCACCACCAGCTGCTCGCTGGCCGCCATCGTCAGCTTCCCCGTGTAGCAGAACGACAGGATCTGCTGGAAGCAGGCGGGCGTGACCGAGGACGGGAGCTCAAATTCGGATTTGGGGCTCCCGCTGAACAGGTCCCTGAAGTAGAGGCTGCTGGCGGCCAGCACGGCCCGGTGAGCTCTGAAGGCCTGACCCTTCACCACGATGGACACGTCGCAGTACAGGCCCTGCAGGCGCTGCTCGTTCAGAGACACCAGGACGGTGCTGCCGAAATTCGGGATCTCCACGTGCAGCAGCTGCGACATGGCCTTCCACTTTCACAGCGACACGACGGCGAGCATCTGCGGAGGAAACCAGAGGGAGGGGATTAACCGACCGAGGTGGAGCTCAGTCCGACCGTCTGGGTCATTATTACTAATATTCTACCTTCTCACACCTGGGCAAATGTGGGTGGAGCCAACACAAAGAGCCTCACAGGTGTATGTGTGTATGTTTGTGTGTGTGTGTGTGAGACTCTGTTTACTGAATAACAGTAGATAAATGAGTGATTATTTGATTTATTTACATTATTGACTTATATGCTATATAAGTTTTATATTTTATTTTATTAATTTGATCATATTTAAAAAGAAAAAAATACAAACATGTGTCAGGGGCTCACAGGGAGGAGTCACACTGCAGCGTCTAAAAGCTCGTTCAATAATTACTATCAATTATTCAGTCATTACAATGAAAAAGGTCCGGACTCACCCATGGCTCCTCAGAGATTTAAAGAGAGTTAATGGAATTATAAACCTGCCAACACCCCATTAAAACAAACAAACAAAACAATTACACACACACACACAAGATCCAAAATAAACACCACACATGTCCGTATGACGTTCTTATTATTAACCGTTTTTCAGTCTAATTACCAAATCATCTTTTTACTTATTACCATCCAAGGTGCAGCCAAATCAACATTCTTCACCGAAACTGAGAATTTGTACAAACCGAGCCGAAAATCTAAACTGAGAGAACCATTCGTTTATTTAAATAACTCAGCATTCTTCCTGTTCTTTAAAAGCTCAGGTTTGAACTTTGTTTAGAGGATTAGAGGAAGGTCTTCACTTTATTTTATATATAAGATCTGATCCAATCATACATGTATTCAAAATATATATATAAGTATAAAAAATGTGAGTCTGCGTTCTAATACTTTTGGTGTGTGAGTGAATGTGTGCAATGTAACTGCTAGTATAGATTTATGTTTGTGTGTGTGTGTGTGTGTGTGTGTGTGTGTGTGTGAGCCTGCAGCTGCTGCGATTCTCCTAAATCAAATGCATTTCACACTTTTGGAGGAGGAACATCTCCATCACATTACGTCTGCATACAGAGGAACACAAACTCACTCATCTCACATATCATCATGTGACAGCAGCAGATGGGACACACAAAGGCTCACTCTCCTGCCAAATCGGATGCAAATGTGGGAAGACGAGATGGAAGAGGAGGAACATTACACACCCTAACAACAACAACAACAACAACAACAACAAAGAAAAGAAAAGTAAAGTAAAGAAGAGCTGATGCATTTTCTATTTTATACCACAGACTGAAAAACAATCGATCATGTTCCACAGCGCTGGTGATCTAATAGATCTAATCCCTGTAGATCTAAAGATACTGACCTGTACATCCACAGAGAGAGAGAGAGAGAGAGAGAGAGAGAGAGAGTGCCACCTATTGGTCATTCATGATCTTAACCTCACTGTTTATATGAGGTGAGATTAATGACTTCAATACATTCAGTTCAGCAATTATAAATATATTAGAGGAAAACGTGTGATACGTCCTTATTTAGAGAGGAACGTCCAACACCCCTCTCCCTCGTTAGCTCAAAACCCCGCCCACGTTCCTCGTTAGATCCAGGCTCCATCCACTTTTCATGTGACTTTTCAGTCTCACTGCTAGTTTAAGCACAAAGCTGCAATGCAGTGCCTGGGACAGAGACTACAGACATGCACAGACATGCCAGGGAACTGCACACACACACACACACACACACACACACACATACAAACTAAATATAGACTTTGCACATCTCTGAAAACGGACCCTGTGAACCTGGCACACATCCTCCAACTCTCAGGCTGGTGCAAACCCTCAGGATAGAAACAAGAAGCCCATCACTTATACACAGTATAGAGAAGCAGATACAGATATAGATATATAGATATATAGATATAGATATATAGATATATAGATATACATATAGATATAACAATGTATAGTATGAGAAAAAATTGTGAACCATTTGTGATGACATTAATCATCATCCCGTGGGCTGTGGTTCCAAAGCAGGCTCTTAATTTATTTGTGTTCTGGTTAGATGCCTTGATCTGAGGTCTGAACAAACCTGTGGGTGATGCAGGTTAGCCTTGATCTTCTTCAACACTGTGTCCCACCGAAAAGGAGCTTCAGACCATGCTGATCCTGCACCACGCTTCAGAGTTGGCACTGTGTTCTCAACCAGCCAATAATCTCACAGATGTGACCCACGCTTTAAATAAGGAAATGTCATTTTCGGGGGTACACACTGCGTTTCAGAGTCTCCACAAGGTGTTCTATAGCTGCAATGAATTTAGGAGTTTAGGAACCTCTCGCCCCGGGACGTTCCGCCGTCCTCACCGATTGCCGTTACAGAGTTTATATCTGGTGTTTAATTTATGACCTGATGACAAACAGCTGCTTCTCCTGTTACTTAAGTGCAGGTTGTTCGTGGCCAGATCTTCACACACTATCCACGTACCCGACCACCGGTGCATGTGCATACGTGGACGGACCTCGACACTCTGGACGTTTGCTTGGTCAGTTGGTTACGTCCCGGGGCTTATAGTGCCCCCGAGGTACTAAGTATTTTAGGGACACACGCCTGAGCTCACGCTCTCTCCGTCCGCGGTCACTATTGATTCTCACTCTCCCCGGCTGCACGCTCCCATTTGAGACACGCCCCAGTCTCACTTCCTTGCGCTATATACGCGTGCCCGAGTTCACGCTCGCTTTCTGGCGCTTCGGGGCCCTCCGTGATTTATTCGCGGCCGAGCTATTCGCGCTGAGCTCCTCTTTGCCTCGCAATTTGGGAGACGTCCCAAATCAGCGCTTTGTCGTGCTTATCGCACGTTCGCCCTTTTGTGCTAAGGCGTCTATCGCAATCTGTTCGCTCGTTGCTTCCACTCTGGGAGGTAACACAACGCCGCGCCTTTATCACCTTGCTGTTCATAGGTTTGGGAGATTTTGCTCCGACTTTTCCCCCTTTTAGTTTGTTTGTATATTATTTCCCCATTATTATTATTATGCGCTGTGCGCTGACTTCTTAGACTTTGAGCTCGCGCTTGCCCTCTTGCGCTTGGAGCGCCTCGCGATCTCTTCGCGTTGCCGCTCCCCGCGTATTTAGTTTATTTTTGCGCGTTGGTGCTTTGCACCTATTGTGTATGATACACACTCGCGCTATAAAGGCGCTTATGGGCTTGTATGTGCGCCCTTCTGCCGCTACAGCACTTTCCGCCTTTCCTTCTCCCTCACACTCCATGCGCGTCAGAGCTCACGCTCGCCCTCTGGCACTTCGGCGCCCTGTCAAAGGGACGCGGTCCGGTTTTCTTGCGCTCTATTGAGTCGGACTCTGGTCGTGGCTGTCTCGAGGTGTGCCCCGACTAGAGTAACCACCGGGTAGAGACGCACCCAATAAGAGGTAACCCGGTCTTGGTTTTTTAGCTTTGCATGCACTTTCGAGCTCACTTTCGCCCTCTGGCGTTCGGATCACCTCCGTACCTCAAACCATAAGTGACGTCCTGCAAGCTGTGCTTTATACAGCCCATACGGTGAGCAATCTTGGCGTGCCAACTTTATACTTTCGGTTTTGTTTTGTTAGGAGTCTCTAAGCTCCGCCCTTATACCCCCTTTTGGT
>JAVSBV010070526.1:0-10282 GCA_033117975.1 Parotocinclus spilosoma
AGTGTTTCTTTTATTTTTTGAGCAGTGTATATATATATATATATATATTGAAATTGGAATTGATTTGCACATTTATCCCTCTACAGTGCATAATATCATTAAACAAGTCAAAGAATGTGAAGGGATTTCAGTGCATAAAGGGCAAGTGCACAAGCTTAAACTGATCTTTAATCCCTTAGATGGCACTGCATCAAGAACCATCATTCATTAATTGCTGATATAACCACATGGGCAAGGAATTACTTTGGTAAACCTTTATCAAGCACTACAATATTGAGTTTCATTAACAAATGTTACATAAATTTTACTGAGGAAAAAATATGCTATATGTAATTAATGTCCATAAATCAGAAGTGTCAACTTCTCTTGGATGAAAGATGTCTAGGATGGACCATCGCACTTTGGAAACTTATATTGTGATCAGAATAATCAGTATTTCAAATAATTTTTTAAAGAAATGCTGGCTGTGGAACATTTGAGGAACATTGTTAAAAAAATCAATAATATTCTCACATATTTGTTAATCATTTGTTGATCCTATGCCCACCTTTGAAATCACATCACCTGTTTGAAATCACATCATAAATGTTGTTGGTTTTTTTTTCCTCACATCATTACTAGCAGTAAATAAGCCATGTCCAACTTTTGCTTCTGGGCATAGTTAACATGAGTCTTCTATTTTGCACAGTAAAATTTTAAGTGGTATATGTGAATGAAACTCTATATTGTAGTGCTTGACTTGCCAAAGTAATCACTTGCTTATGGTTATATCAGCTATTGAGGAATGAAAGTTGTTGATGCAGTGCCATTTGAGGGATCAAATATCACACACGTTCAGCTCGGCGATACGTTCACACTTGGCCATAACGCATTGAAATTCCTCCTCAATTTCTTGAATCGTTAAATTATATTATGCACTGTATAAAGAGAAGTATGCAGTTTTCTTTCAATACCCCCCCCCAACAATGCAATTTACTTCCAATACAATTTCAATAATTTTTTCACACATTTGTCGAACAAATTACAGATCTTTTGGCCATCTTTGCTTATCAAAGAATCAAAGCCATTTGTGAATGCCGTTTTTGTACCAAATCATGATTACAATTACCAAATACATCATTATGTAGTTATTTTTTATTTATTTATTTATTCATTATTAGCTGCAAATTGTTGCATGCCAAATGTCTTTGGCTACAACATGAGATAGAAGAGATGAGATCTAAACTTCAAATAATCATTGTTAACTTAGCTTTTGTAATCTTGATCTACTTGACATAATGATTTTTAAAACAAACCACAAAAAGCAATATAATGTAAACATTTCCAGAATGCAGCATATTTTTGCATAACAATTTTCCTGTATGATGACATAACAATATTTTATTGGCTATTATACAGTTAGTAACTGTATGAAATGCAGCAAGGATTAATGATGCAGTTATTTGCATCGCTGCTGGTGATCATTTACCAGTGTGCACACAAGCTTTAGGCAGCACGTCCATCTTATTATGTTCAAGTCTCTCTCTTCCTCTCTCTCTCTTTCTCTTTCTTCCTCTTTCTGTCTTTCCATGCATGCACAAATACACAAAGTAGCACACCCACATCAGCTTATATTATGACAATATGATAAAGTCTTGTGGTATATTTTGTGTAATCAATGGCTAGAGAAAAAACAACAGCTTCCTAATACAGTGCATTTACGGCTGGCTGATGGTGTATTTTCATTGAAATTTCAGCTGAAATGATCTATTATGCACAGAAATACTCTCCTTGTACTGGGTTCTTTATCTTAAGCAAAACATCTACCATCCGAACCACTGAGACAACATAAACGATTCTCTATATCGCATGGACCAGAAATAGATACACCACTGAACAAACAGCACCCAAGTGAGCGTGACTCACTTCTCACAGCAAAGCACCTTCTTTCACCACAGACCACAGGTTTTTAAATTACACTTTCACTGATGCTTAATGTTTCAGCACTGGCATGTATGCTGTTTTCTGTGACTCCCTCTTGCATCCAATCTGTGTGTAAAGACATGTTACTATAAGCCCCAATATCCTGAGAATGACACTCAGAAAAATTAAACTGAAATTGTCAGGGGATAGTGTATGAATTAAATAGCTCATATGTTGCTCCAGTCCATTAAGACTTGTTTCCCAGCCTCTGTCTACTACATGGTCCCTGCATAACTAGTTATGCCTCACAGTCTCACATGGACTCTGCAGGCTACGAGTGGAAAAACATGTAAATAAGAGGAATTCATTTCATATACATTACTAACCAGTAAAAGTAATGATTTATTCTCCAAATTGCCGTAACTGTGCTACTAAAATGTTCATGCTATGAAAGAATGCAAATTATGCATTAATATTTGCTACATTTGAACACAAGATACACATGTTGACCCTTTTATTCACCTGTCCTGGAAACTCAGATTAGCTTAGTCACTTACTTTTAAACTTGAGCCATGATAACATTTATCCTGTGGTTTCAGCAGGTGTAGTTCCTGTAGGTTGGATTTGCTGTGAGTCTGGGAGGGCACATCAAGTCAAATGAATGATGCATGTGCCCTGCTAGCAAAAGAAAAACACTTTTAAAAACATATATTATGCATTCACAATTTTGAAAATTCCAATGCAGTTTGAAAGCAAAAGATATGTACTTGTATGCAGGAACTGCAGGAAAAAAGGGAACCAGTGCATTTATCTTAAGTGAGACAGAATTCAATGATTCTTATAAAAAATCTTGACACATTCTCTAATAAGGACAGGGCAGGTCAACAGACAGGTCAGTCAAGGTCAAACCCATCACAGAAAAAAAATGTATTGTATAATTTGACAGTAGATCCATGAAGTGGCCAAATTACCATTAAACTCCATAGTAAAACTGTGAAATAATTTATGGTCAATTCACAGTAAACTAAGTTTACAACTGTACTATGAAATTCGGCCGTGGAATCATGAAGTGGCCAAATTACCATCAGAAATTCATAGTAGAACTATGAATTTTATGGTCAAACTGTAATTGTGTACCGGTAATTGCTACTTAAAATTGTAGAAGTGATTACCAATTCTTAAGGACTATCAGCTAACATAACGGGAAGGCCAGCTGAACACACCCTGGTCCCTCATGCTAGGTAGGTATAGTAGGTACAGAATTATAGAATACCTCTAGAATTCATAAAACATACTACACAGATACATGAGCTTTGTATAAACATTCTTTGCTCATCATAGAATCATGATTACGAACACCTGTTGACATCACCTGTCTAAAATCGCTTTTTAAAAGCCTTTCATCCTTTAAAAGGATAAATCATATAATAATCCTTTAAAAATATTATTAGCCCTAAACTGCCCTATCCCATTTTTTAGAATGTGCTGCAGGCCTAAAAAGCAGCAATGGATGTATTGCATTTTCCATACTGCCCCACTTGTGATTTTGTGATGTAGAATAAGTTTAGGTTTAAATAATGATTGGTGTGAAATTGCAGTAAGATGATTAGCTATTTTGATTTGCTAAAATAATGAATTCCACAAAGATGAACAAATAATATAGGCACTTTAGTAAACAAGTCATTGCCATATTTTAATGAAATTATATGGGATAACTGAGCCGTACTATCATTATATGTCAGATGCAACGCATAATGCGACCAGTAAATAAGTATATACCTAACAAGCATCTCAAGCATAGACAACCATCTGGTTTTTCCTTATTTTCCATAAATTATTTAAAGAAATAGAGGGCCAAGGATCTGAGCCTTCAATGTCTTTCAGGTTATTGCAATTTTACATTAATACACCATTTGACCATTAAAAGTTTTACAGTAGGGTGCTGTATCATCTCTGTATCATCATCATCATCATCATATCCTGTTAGAAATCCCATTACAGATATTAAAGTAATGGGTACAGGCAGAACTATGAAGCCCACATAGAGCACTCATTAATGTATAATATTTAATGCACCAAGGGCCTTTTCAATTTTTATGATTGCAGAAATTTATCTCCGGTGTCTTGCTAATTCAAAAAGTCGTACAGAGACAAGATGAGGGAGAGTAAACAAACCCATATTACTGGAGTGCCTTAACAATAAAATCTGCATTTTATCTTGTTTTTTGGCATTTAACAATAATTCGAGATTTGGTGTTTTCCCATGATGCCAGATAAATGGCACAGTAAGCAAAATCCCCTTATATTTACTTCTGTCTAGTAGAAGCAGGTTTTTCTCCTTATAATAATAGCAGCTCTCTTAAATGATAAATAAGGAGTTTCTCAAGTTCTTGTGTTTCTTACGTCAGCATTTAAGCAAATATGCTACAAATATGCTGCTAGTACAAAAAGATGTGTATTTTTACTATAACCTGTCAATTCTAAATGTTAGATACATTCTAGTTCTAAGACGCATTGTGAATGAATCATGCAGTTTTACGGGGTAAATATGGGACAAAATTACTATTGCTATTACTATAACCACCAAGAAACAAACATACCTATCACAAAATAAACTTTTTCTAGCATATTATATTTTGATGACAGCTTAGGGTCATGCCTTATTCAACAAGTAAACGTGACAGAAGGGAACTTTCTCTGCCAACTGGGAAAAAAAATGGTTTTCATGCAGCCCCTAGTGCGTCAACACTGAAAGCATCATCACATCCTCCATCTGTCTGGTTTAACTCTGTAACCACCCACTTCAAACAACACTGCGACTTCAAACTCCAACCACTGAGGATCTCTACACCAGCCCCCTCTATCCACCAGTCATGCCAATATGTATGTTAATCTCCATAGGTAAGCACAGTCCTACCATAATCATACAAGTCAAGTGAGAATTATGTATATGGAACTTTTTACAATTGAGCATCTTCTCAAATCAGCCTAACATCATTATATTATCTTACAAGGCCAATCCCAAATTGAGCAAGCATAGGGCTAGGAAAAACTCCCTAAATGTTGTAAGGAGAAAACCTTGGGAGGACCAAGACTAAAAAAGAGATCAATCCTCCTTGCATAGCTTAGATGTTTATTGACATAATTAACATTGTATTAATAGTAAAACTAAGTACATAGTGGAGATGAATAATATAATGTAAAAAATGCAAATTTGGCAATTATTTCATCCGATACACAGAGTCATTTTAGGATACTGAGTCCTTAGTGGGAAGTTCTTGGAGGCACATCATGCTCTGACAGCTGAAGGATGGGGAAATATACTGCCCTCTGGCATGGCCCAGTCATGGTGGGACTGGTTTCTGTTGATGAAAACCTGTAGAGTGATGCTGAAGTGGAGGAACATCTTAGTGTGAAGGACTGGATCTGGTCCTGCGACATAAGCTCAGAGAGAAAAGAGAAAAAGTAGTTACTTGTTGATTAAGAGCATTAACTATAGCAGCATAGGTAGAAAGACAAGAACCAGAAGGTAACACCGCCAAGAGGGATCACATGAGACATGGCAACCCACCTCCCCAGCAATCTACAAATCTGAGTAATCACACTAGCAGACAGCAACCCAAAATCCCAGATCACAATAAATCTCTTTGACTGTAAACCCACAGCTCTGCCCTTAGTCAAAGGCAAGGATACACAAATCAAGATCGGTAGAAACAAAGCCCAGCCCAACCAGACTGCCCTCTTGGCCATAGGTCAGGGCATGACAAGGCAGACAGGCAAGACATGACCCAAGACTCCAGTAACTTGAGACATGTATCTCAGTTTAAATTTAACCAAATTCCTAAAATCTGGATTGTAAAATTTTACTCAGATAATATGGAGCAGTGTAGAGGTTTATTTAAAACAAAAAGTATTTTATAATCAATATAGCATGTAACTGGTAACCAGTGTAGAGATGACAGAACAGGACTGACGATAAAATTTTCTAGGTTTACTTAGCACTCGAGCTGCTGCATTCTGCAGTAGCTGAAGTTTATTAAGAGATTTGCTAGAAGTAAAGCATTGCAGTAATCCAACCTCAAGGTTATACATTTCTAAGTTTAGCAAAATTAAGTAACTGAAAAAAAGCAATTTGTGTGATGTTGCTAAATTGGGACAATAGAACAACAATTCCTCCCAAATCACACACACACTACTTTACAGTACAGTATATTTGCATTAATTATTGTCCCTTGGTCTTGGGATAGTACTAATATATAATATCCATTAACAAAAGACATATGGAGTAAAACAACTTTCATTATTTAATAGCTTTAAATATCTCTACTCAGTCAAGTAGGTGTACCAGTCCATACATACATATCCAGAAAATACTTACAATAATAATTTTGTTTAATCACATAGTTCAGCTACTGAAAATTACAATAAGAAAAATGAATGTGTCATATTAAGGATGCAGTTTGAAAAACTCCTTTTCCTCAATTTTTTTTCCTTAAAAATACAAAATATGAGCAGTGTTTTGTAAAATGACAGCGGAATAGAAATATTATTTATTAATTATGATATTTACAGATTTGATTAACTTTAGTTTTTTTTACCAGGAATATAGCATTTGGTACCTGCTTAAGAAAATTATAACTTCAATGAGTATGTGCAAACTTACTTAGAAACACATTTTCACAAGCTCTTACACACACAATCCTCAGTCATCTATACCCTTTACTGAGTCGAGCATACTGTGACCAGGTCAGATTTAAATTGGTAAAATGTCTTTCTTCCCATGTTGGGAAATTCTGCAGTCACGTTGCCATTTTAAATTAAATCAAAGCTCACTTTCTTTTTATGAGAGAACTGGAAATGAAAAAAGAAGCTAGAAAGTAAAAAAGGAAGTAATATGCAGGCATATGTCCAGATGAGTCTTGGCAAGTGTGAAACTGGACCATAGAACCAAGTCTATAAAACAGAATAAGCATTTTCAGTGTGACTGGAAAGGCCTGTATGTCATTTAATGCTGTTTTTCTAAGTGCAAAGTTGGTTTACATACCTCAACAAACATGTACATGTATAAATGCGATAGCTGCCAACCTATATGCTGTCGTATCCAAAAATAGCTCAGTGTATTAACAGAACAATGCACATACAAATCATATAAACATGTTTTCCCACATATTTACCTAGCTTGGATAACAAATACAAGCAACTGCTACATCTATATGACTATGAATATTAATCATTCATACATTTAATTAGAATTTTGCTGCAGAGTAAAGTGGTTGAAATTTTGTCAGTTTTGTATTAAATTATGAATTGTGAATAGGCTCAGGCATATGTATGGTTGTCTCTTTTGAAAGGGCACATTAATGTTTTGCTGCAAGTACAGATTATTTTAATAGAGGCATGGCAGGAGAGTGAAAGGGCGGATGACAGGCAGCTCTGAAGATACACTGCTAATGTGACCTCTTCTGCATGTGACCATGTCGATCTAGAATTTGTAGTGGCTCATTTCTCAGATTATCAAGAATTTAAAGAAGAGTGGTTCAACTGCAGTGAAGGAGGTTTCACTCCTAAAGGGGATGCAGCTATGACACTGGGTCAGAAAAAAATCAAGGACAGACTGACATTCTGCAGGAAGTATAGGGATTGGACTGCCCGCTTCACACTGCTTGGAAAAATTGGAAAAATGACTGTTTGGAGAAGAAAAGGTGCGTACTACCATGAGTCCTGTGTCATGTCAGCAGTGAAACATCCTGAGACTATTCATTTATGGGGCAGTTTCTTCTCATCCAGGGGAGTTCACTTCATTTTGCCTAAGAACACTGCCATGAATAAGGAATGGTATCAAAACATCCTCCAAGGTCAACACTGTAAATATTAAGTATTTGATTAAACTGGATGTATTTGTCAATAAAATGTAAAATAAATGGGATGCTTATGACATTACTTCATTATACCCTATAAACAGCTGCCAAAAAGTTCTAAAAAATCAGACAGCAAAATTTGTAAAACCCAAAATTTTTGCCATTTTCAAAACTTTTGCCCACGACTGTAGAGCAATGTAACATCAGGTTAAAGTAAGTCCTAACAAATGTGGGGGATGATTTTCTGTGTTTTCTCACCCCAGCCAGATCCTTATATGCAAAATGAGTCAGTATCAGTATTTCAGTGTTCTATTGATTGCTTTCCACATGAGTAGTTTTTCAAGGGGCAGCAGGAGAGGTAGGATAAGAGTTCCAGCCTGCTTCAATCCACTGTTCACAAGGGCTGGGTATCTGGCAAGGGTATGACTTTGCAATGGAATAGGCCAGCAATCATGGTGACATTGAGTATGCTCTGTTGTATCATCTAGGAGTCCATGGAACATCCATCCTGTACTATTTATTTGTTATAATGTTTGGATTCACGATATTTCATTTAGACTCTGTCTTATTTCTCACTAGCATATAATCTTGTCCATTTTTCTTAATATCGTCACTGGTTACAACAAACACTTGTAACTGGATTTACTAGAGAAATACTAGATAAAATATCATCCATTTTAATAGACAACTAAAGTTAAATAAGACTGAATTAAATAAAGTGTGCTGGTTATTCATGCTGACTAATACAATGTTTGGCATCAAAGGTACAAACGATGAGGGTGTTTTAACCGCCCAAACAGTTACTCACTGGCAATGTCAATGTGTTTTTAAAGTACTGTGCGTATGCTGGTAGATAATTCTCTAAATTATTTGTCACTGTTTATTTGGTGCATGTGAATAAACTGCAGAATATAATTAATAGAATAGAAATATAAATTCAGGTTAATACAAGATCATTACTCTGCTCAGAGACAGCTCAGCAGAGGTGGGATTTGATCTCACAACCATTTGATTAGTAGACCACAGTATTAACCACAAAACTCTATATAGCATTAAGAAATTATTGTTTATGTCTGTGTTTAACATAATGGTAGCAAAGGGGTGTTTGCTTTAAGATGCATGGGAAGCTCAATTTCCCTTTGATTTATTTGAATTACAGTAATGAAATATTTACCAAAGAGTCTATACTATTAAGTTATATTTATGTAATTCAATATTTTAGTGTATAATTCAATTCAATTCAATTTTATTGTATTTGTATAGCGCTTTTTACAATAGACATTGTCACAAAGCAGCTTTACATTAATATATAATCAAATGTAACAATTGAATTATATTTGTCCCTAATTGTCCCTAATGAGCAAGCCAATGGCGACAGTGACAAGGAAAAACTCCCTGAGATTAAGGAAGAAACCTTGAGAGGAACCGGACACAGAAGGGAAACCTCTTTTGGGCAATAAGCATAATTAACATTATATAATAAGCGTTAAAATTTATTAAGTCTATGAGGAGATGGTGCATCTTCGACATGGCTGATCTTTCCGTCTGATATCATCTCTCGTAGCCGGGTCACCGTTGGAGCGAGAACCTCGAAAAAGAGGAAATTAATTTGACATGATCTTTGTTTCCATTAACATATGAAGGACTAAAACTGGAACCAGAACTACAGAGCGAATGCTTGACTAGACAAATAAGTCTTGAGCCTCAATTTAAACATAGAGTCTGTCTGTGTTGCGAACATTTGTGGGAAGACTATTCCACAGTTTGGGGGCTTTGTACTAAGGTTCTGCCTCCCACTGTAACTTTCATTATTCTGTAGGTGACCTGTAGCACTTGATCGAAGCTGGCGAGGTGGATTATAATAAACTAACAGCTCAGTAAGATATTGTGGAGCGAGATCATTTAGAGCTTTGTACGTTAATAGTAGAAGTTTATACTCAATGCGGGATTTAACAGGAAGCCAATAAAGTGTAAGTAAAACAGGGGTGATGTGATCATATTTCTTAGTTCTAGTTAGAACTCTGGCTGCAGCGTTCTGTACTAACTGAAGCTTGTGTAAACACCTACTGGAACATCCATATAACAATGCATTACAGTATCAGTATAAACTGATCAGATGTCACTACAGCATCACACTGTTAGTTAAAATTCAAACTCCTTCTTGTGTAGTGAGCAAATCTGCTTTGGAACACAATACTCTGACCTAGTAGATAGTATCTGCATCTCTGGAAGCCATATATGCATGGCTATGAAGGTGTCACTTTGAGCCATACCAGCCTTTACTGTAAGTAAATAGTGTGTGGGTGGTGTGTTTTGCACAGTAAAAAGAAAAACATTGGCATTAATTTGACAGTTGGTCTTTTAAAGTCAAGTCAAAACAAGTCAATTAATTTCTATAGCACTTTTTACAATACAGAATTGTCACAAAGCAGCTTTACAACAAAAAGGTTTGATGCCATACAGAATTTTGTAAGAATTTTGTATGAGAGTCATTGTGTCCCTAATGAGCAAGCAGAGGTGAC
>JAVSBV010070537.1:0-10282 GCA_033117975.1 Parotocinclus spilosoma
TCGCACAATAAAGGTTTAATAAACATTGAATATGTTACATAGCACGTCCCGTCTTGTAACATAGGGCATGTTCGTTTGATGGACCGAAACCATCGCGTCCCGACTGTGGTCCTATTAACCGAAATCGACTGTATCTACCTGTGATATAACTAAATGCCGAGCAGCAAGTTTTGCAGCAATCCAACATTTGTTATCCAACACAAGTATACCTGGTAACTTCCTACTTCTGGGTTTGGTACACTGACAGTAGGACATATTTTTATTTGTTTACATATAATTTATTTTGGAAGTCTTTCTAAGATACATCCACCTTTGTGTTAATTTACCAATTCATCTGAATTCAACATGTGTTTTCTTTTATTCATATTTCTCTACACATGCATATGAACACAAAAATCCACTGTTTCCTTACCACTGTCCAAGTGATTGGATTTGATAATTTTCTCAGAGTACTCTGATATGCTGGAGCATTCGATCTAAAATGACAGAACAGCATCAAAGCATCAAAGAGCATCATACATGTCATTGGATGTTGGCAGGAATACAGGTACTGCTGATCTCAAACAGCTTACTCTAAATTATTAATACTTAATAATAATAGTGATGATAATAATTCCAATCTTTATTTATTTGCTTACATATTTTAATTTTTTATTGCTCACTCTCATCTGAGAAAGGTTAATGTTACAAATGGTGTCAGTAAATGCAAATATGTATGGGACAAACTGCTTGAAGCACGCATGGTTTGCATTGTCTAATTGCTTTCTATTTTCTGTGCTCATTAGAGATGATCATATTCGCTTTCCTCTGCATTTAACCACACTGACTCCACACCAAAAGGCTGCACTGAAGGCTACTGTAAGAAAAGGGGCATTAATGAGAACATTGCCTCATGGATATTATTAGGACACTTTTCTACAGGGAGAGAGGATGGGTTGTAGGATCGAGGGTAGAGAAAGATTCAGATTTGTCCTGTAAATAGTTATCTTACACATGATTTATTGGGTCCAGCTGCACCAAAAATGTATGCTTACTTTATGTAATAAAGTTAATGGAACATTCAAGGGGAGAAACTTGTCACACACTAGTCACTTTATTAGGTACACCTATAAGGCCTGGGCGTGGTCAGCAACAATATTCAGGTAGGTTGGGGTTAAATAATGGCAGTTGGTATTAAAGTGTCCAAAGCATGTCAATAAATTAACCCCCATACAGTTAAACTACCAGCAGAAGCAGCCTGTTAATACAGGGCATGAAAGATGCCTCAAAGCTTGGAGGGGTTAAACCCTCAAACTGCTAATAACCCCCCACTCCTAAATAAGTCCTGTTCACAGCATAACTTTTTATATTTTAATAGTGAATTTTTAGACAATTATGGTTACTGTTGAGGGATGAAGGAAGTGTTGCTTTTCAGACGCCTCTATCGAGTTATGTTCAAAAAAGCACAGCTACTTCCCAAAAATGATTTGCAAGGATGAAAATAAAACCTCACCAAGAAGAAGTTGTTGGAACTGAATGAAACGTTATATGTATAAATGTAATGATGATTCATCATTATATTCCTGCTTTGCCATTTCTCTCCTCTTGTGGCTGTATTTGTTGCTTTTACTTCAACAAATTGAAAAATCTATTTCTTTCGTGAGCTGTAATAAAGTTTCAAATGACTGATCCACAGAGCAATAACCTCTGCATCTCACATATACACATTCATTTTGTCAGCTTGTGAACAGCACAGGCTGCTGAACAAACAGTTGTTGGTAGTAATGAACAAAAGTCTGCAGATTACAGAATGTTAGATGTCGATTTAAAATGACACATGGAGATTACTGCAGTGTAGGAACTCCACATTTGTTACAGGCCTTCTATTTTTAAATGTGGGAAAAGCATTTGGTGCAAAGTTCACCTACTCCCGATGTCCCTGTGCACTCAGCTGTTTGGCAGTTAGCTCTTATGAGACCCTTCAGGAATATGCTAATTACCCCAGTGCAACTATATGAGAGCAGTGTAGTGCAAATATGATGAACTCAATTATGGCTTATGCCTGGCACAGGCCCAGAGGAACAACGCCTCTGTTGACACTCATGCAATAAGAGCTGGAAGTGTCAGGTACACCGGAGACTCCCAGTGCAGTGTGAGAGTACAGTTGTAGAAGCAATAAAACCCTCATTCCTTTGAGAAGAGCAGCTATAGCTGAATCTATTTGTGTGCCAGTTCGCAATGCTGTTCCGTGGCACTTGATCGCTCTTACCCCATACACATGCTTGGCTCCAGCCTTGGCAGCGAACATAGACAGGATGCCAGTACCACTCCCTACGTCTAGCACAATCTTGTCTTTGAAAACGTGTTTGTTATGGTACATGGAGTTCCTGTAGGTCAGAGTCCTGACTTCATCCTTTAGCATTTCCTAAAATATAGCACAGTGTAGATAAGGATCAGTATCATCCATTAAAGGAATACTCCAGTATATTTCCATTTAATCTATAGCCGGGATATTTACACTGTATGAATGATTAGTATTAATAAGTAGTTCACTTCATTTTATCAGAAAATAAAAGAACATGTTTACCCAAAATGACTTGCATATAATGGAAATGTAAGTACAGTTGTTGGTCAACTTAGTAAACACAAAACATGTAAACTGCCCCCATGAATTCCTTAAGTATTCAACTATAAATTGCGGTGCAGTAATCTAATACACTCAGCCACAATCATTGTGACCTAGGAGTCCTAGCTGTGACTTCTAAAAAAAGCAGATGGGGGAATCACATCTAGAACTGCAACTACAACTCCCTAGCCAGAGCTGTAATGGAATAGTGCCTTGTTTAAGGTACATACTTGTCTACCGCCTGTGAATTTTGAGGATAGGTTCCAGAGCCCACCCATGACCCTGACCATGAAAGAATCAAGCTCTAAATCTCTATCAATTCTTAATTTTAAAGCATGGTTACAAAAAACACAAAACTGTTCTTGAGAACAAATTTCTGAGATCATCCCTGCAGCCTTCTCATCTAGCACAAAATGCTCTTAAGTACATTGAGAAAATTGGAGAAAGAGGAAAATGCATTTCCTCTATTCTAAAAATAAAAAATCACATCCAGTGCACTTGAACTATTTCTGTCTTTTTCAAAATCCCATGACATTCAATATGCAGTACAATTTAATAATTATTTTTGAACCAATAACCTGACTGTTGACCATCTGGTGCTATGAAAAGTCCCTCTTCTATTCCATCAGTAAACCAACCTGGGACCTCCTGTTACCAGATCTGATTTGGGTGGTGAACTATACTCAGTACAGCATTGACATTACATTGTAGAGTGTATGCGGTAGCATCTTTTCATACAGTAAATCCATAGTGTATTACTCACTAAACATTGCTGGTACAGCTAATATGTGAATAGTGAAAGTACAGCTTTGAACAGTGTGTCCAATTCCAGTTCGTCATAATTACTAACTTCTCCTCAGAGAGTATGCTCTTGGCTAGATATTTCTCATTGGTGCATTATACTGTCAGGGGCCACACAATGCCATTATCACCACTGTGGGCAACAGACATGCTAGTGTTGTGCTGACTTCTTATATTAAAGAGGCTGAAACACAATTTACAGTCAGCTATGCACTGCCACATCTTAACAGAGAAGGAAGCATAAACATCCATAAAGTGCATAGATGGCAGCATGAACATCCATAAAATGCAAGCTTGTGTCATGCCTGTTAACTGCCTTGCCCAAAAGCCTTGGCATGATCATAACGCTACATACACATATTGCATGTTTTCATTTAAATGTTCCAATGTATAATGCTAATTATGTTTATTACCCAAATGAAGATGGGTTTCCCTTCTGAGTCTGGTTCCCCTCAAGGTTTCTTCGTCTTAATCTGAGGGAATTTTTCCTTTCCACTGTCACCATTTGGCTTGTTTATTAGGGACAATAGAATCCAATTTGTGATAATTGATCATGTATCAATGTAAAGCTGCTTTGTGACAATGTGTATTGTACAAAGCGCTATACAAATTTAATTTAATTTAATAATGGTAAGTTTATTCAGCAAAACAAAATAAAAGGAAATCACACAATCTAAAAAATAAATATATTTAAAAAACAGGAAATATGAAAATAGAAGAAGCTAAATAAAACCAGAAGAGATAATACAAAGAGTTTGTTAAGAATTAGAGTTCAATTTCGTTTGTGGACATCATGTGATGTTTCTAGCCAGCAATTCTTTGATTTTGAGTTTGATTGAATGCTTTTTGTCACAACCCCTTCTAGTAGGTGTGCACATACTAGCCCTCACTTGTGGTCCAGTGTTTTTGGAGAATGTAAGTCAGAATTAAATCCCCAGCCACAGTTGCCAAATGGAATGGTGCTTCTTCCCTGGGGTTTTCACTATAAAGCTGGTATCCTCCTGTTCGTGGGTCCAAATCAGCCACCTACCATGACACTCTCTCTCTAAAAACACTGTGTTAGTGAAAGCAACAATACTGTCCCTGATGGAAAACTACAATACACAATTAAATAAAGGTGAGTTTACTGCTATGGTGAGAACAGTGAACCACCCAAATATGTCTGATCAGAAATGTTTGTGGAACATCTGTTCCTGCCAGTACCTCACCAGCTGGCTAATAAATTGCATATGGATTTTTTATCAAACAGTGTCTAATCAGTGTCTGGCTGATTCTTCTCACTAGACTAGCAAATTGTATATAGCAAATGATTAACTACATTATACCTAGAAAGAAAGTGTATGGTACAATATTACCAAAACATGTAGGTCCATTATAGGTAACATAATAAATCAGATGACAACTGTAGAATAGCTGAGTATGCATTATATGAATGCATAAATAGATTAATATGGATTTGTAATTACCTCGTGAATGCCAAAGTGAGCATAGGAGTCAAAGTAGTAATCTCTGGAGGTCATCTCCTCTGGATTTAGGAACTTGGCCATCTTGCCCCGGCCAGGACAACTTGGCAAGGAACTTGTGTGTGCACTGTGTGAGTTGTGTGGAGTATAGTTGGACCTTGGAGCATGATTGACCGAGGGCACTGGTTTGGGCAGAGGGGATGGCTGCACTGATTGGGACGGTGCTGAGCTCAGGGGCTGCTGCTGTTGTAGCCAAGAGAAAAACAGAATGAGAGACACACACAGAAGACAGATTACTGAAGTACACATACGATATATTTAGTAAACGCACAGGAAGGTTCCCTTTCATGATCTAGTTGAAATGTCCACGCCAAGGCAAAACAATGTAATTCTCATCTGCGTTATGAAATGTTCTCTGATTTCTAGACAGCTTCTACATAGATACCACAATGTGTCCTCAAATAAACAAATCCTCCTCCACATGCAGGCTGTCTAGCATTTCTGTGTAGAAGATAAGGCAGTTGGAGAGATTTGGAATACATTATCTGCACAAATAGTGCCTGGTCCAGTAAGAAAGCAGTCAGTGATAGAAGTCCTTCATAAGGCAAAGCTGTATTGCTGTGATTAAAACATCCAACACCTAGAGAAAGAGATCAGCAGTCTCTCTGTGTGTGTGTGTGTGTGTGTGTAGGATGGCCTAGGGTGAAGCACTCACTGAGAAATTACAGATGATTAAGCAGCATCCCGCATCAAAAAATGCAGAATGAAATTAATTTCTGAGCTAGACTTGCTAACAGCCACAGTGCCTTCAGGGAAACATTTCATCCTGTCCAAAGTCCTGCCTGTGGTCTTTTTGCCTGTTGATCATAACATTTCAAATACATTATTTTCCAACTAAATTGACAACTTGTATCAATCAACATCAAAGTTAATCAGTTGGTTTTTTGTTTTATAAAACCTGATTAAATACATTTTGATTAGTACATGAGACAACAAATCTAAAGATGGACAACACATTATTATGACCCTAAAGACACAAAAACAACAATCTGGCTTAACAATAGAAAGGTAAATGCCCTTGCATGGCCAAGTCAGAGCCCTGGTTCGATTATAACATATGTGGATAGGCTTGAAAAGGGTACACAAAATCAGTGACTGAATTTGAACAATTCCAAGAAAGATTCAATAATATCTAAGCAGACGGATGCCTTTAAAAATCAGAATTGTTTTAAAATAAATAGTTCATAATACACTGATCACAATAATTAGGGGATATTTTTTGGAGCAGTATAAAATATTCCAAGAGATGTCGTAAAAAAGTGTTCTGGGTCTTTTTATGGTCTGTGAACAGAACATCTGCAGCATAACTGCATCATAATTAAATGTAATAAATACATAATTAATTAATTACATATATATTTAAAACATATAAAATGCTTCTGGGCAGCTTGGTGGGTAGCACAGCTGCCTCATAGCAAGAAGGTCACGGGTTCAATCCCAGAGTGGAGTGGCCTGGGTCCTTACTATGTGGAGTCTGCATGTCCTCCCCATGTCTGTGTGGGTTTTCTCCAGGTACTTTGGTTTTCTCCCACAGTAGAAAGACATGCAGGTTAGGTTAATTGGTCTTTCTAAAATGGCCCTTAATGTGTGACTGTGTGTGTGTGTGTATGTGTGTGTGTGTGTGCACGCCATGACGGATGCCCCGTCTAATTTAGTTTATTTTGTACATATAATGTCTAGGCAGTCCTGGGGGAGTTAAGTTCTTTTTTGAGTGTTGGTCATCCCAGTAACATTTAGGGAATAGTTTCTAGTTGTTGCAATCATATGCTCAATCAGCTGGGGCTGTGTGTGTAGATATAGATAGTTCAGAATCAATGTTTTGTACCAAATTAATAAAAACGACATTGTCATTGACTTGGCATATAAACAAGTTGCTTACATTGATTGATTGTCTGTATGTCTACATTGAAAGTGTTGAGGCAGCTGTTGAATGAACATATGTTTAGTTTCAGACATGTGAAGGGTGTACTGAAGCATATGACAGTGCTGAGGAACTAAACTGAAACAACTGATTTTAGCAACAATACAAGCAAATATAAATATGAACCCACATAAACATGTAAAAGGTTCATTCCAAAATCTGTCACAAAACAGACATTTTAGAAGTATTTTATTAGTAATAAAATTTAAATTAGTAAAAAAATTCAGACAAGGGCAGCACAGTGGCTTGATGGGTAGCCCTGCTGCCTCACAGCAAGAAGGTCCCGCATTTAATCCCAGGGTGGAGTGGCCTGGGGAGTTTGTGATGTGATGTGATGTGATGTCTTCTCCGTGTCTGCGGGGGTTTACCTCGGGTACTCCGGTTTCCTCCCACAGTCCAAAGACATGCATGTTAGGTTAATTGGTATCTAAAAATGGCCCTTAGTATGTGACTGTGTGTGCGTGACTGTGTGTGCCCTATGATGTACTGGCGCCCCATCTGGGGTTGTTCATGCCTTTGCACCAAGAGTTACCAAGAGCTGGCCCGCGTCTCCGTGTGGATTAAGCGGAAGATAATGAATGAATGAATAAAATTCAGACAGGATTACTAGACCCAGCTCTTTTACTTTATTTATCCTCTTCGTCTCTGCAAGTAAAGAAAGCTCAGAGTTTGGTTCTTTAGTTCATGTATGAATGTCTAGAAAAGCTATAAGAGCAAGTCTATTTAGAGTAGTAAAGTAATCACCAACATGAGTATAAATCTCTAGCTGTTCCACGTGCTTATATTTCACCTGTGACATCTCACTGCTATCTGGGTTGGAGTGGAAACCCAAAGAGGGGACGACTTGGGAAGTGGGGGAAGTGTTTGTTGTTCATTCTGGTTTTGTTTCTTGTTGAGTGAGCATCACCTGGTGTGTTCATTCCATTGTTTTTCTAGTGTTTTTTTTGCCCTTTTTATTGAGTGCAAGTGCTAAATATAAGGGATTGATTACTGTGTAACTGTTTGCATTTATTTCCCATTTTTTTCTGTTTGTAAAACTATAGTTATTCTCTATAGAATGTGTTTTTTTTTATATTGTCTGGAACAGATTCAGATTTAGGGAAATATAGCTTCAGTTATTGTTCATTTCAGCTATTGTGAACCACTTTCGAACAGATTAATAACGAAAAACGAGGTTTCACTGTACCTCTGTAATTCTACAGAAATTAAACACAAATAAGAAAGAATCATTGCTTATTGGAATTAGCTTCTGGTGCTACTTCCATTTCCCTGTGTACTGCTAATTCATCTGTATTCAACACTGTTTTGTAATGATGTTGTGCTGAAAAGGGCAGAAACTTGAATGATTTCATAGAAAGGTGACATCCTGTAACAATGGTGTATTGAAAGTATTTCAGTGGTTCAGACTGAGCTGTTCTATTAATAACAGGGATTGCATGGTTGTATTCACCTTAAGTTAATTCACCTAACAGCAGAGGGTGTAGCTGAAATATTCAGAAACAGCCAAAACAACTACAGTAATTAGGACAGTTGTGTATAATGTTGTTTGCACACAAAATTAACCTCGTGTTCTTCTTGTTAGTTACTCCCTAACAACGAACACACATTTGTCACAGGCAGCTTTGGAGCCAAACATAAGCATGCGATTAAGGCACTGATCTACTCTGCAGAAAGAGTTTATTCAGTTGTTTAGGGCTCAGTTGAATACCAGTAGAATTATTCATATTAAAGCCACTGGCAGGTGAAGTGAATTATTCTGACAGTGTGATGCTCTGAGCAATGTTCTGTGGGAACACTTTGGGACCCAGCAGTCATGTGAATGTTACTTTGACATACCTGCATACCTTCCTAAATATTGGCAATGGTATTTCCCAATGGCACTGGTCTTTTTGAGCTGGATTATGCACTATGCCATGCAGCAAAATTGTCCAGGGATGGATTTAGAGAACACGGCAAATAAGATGTTGCCAGATTTTTCAGTCTGACCAAGCTTCTGTGGAATTTGCTAGAAATGCCATTTGCTGGAGCTCTGACCTTGCAATGTACAGGATCTGAAGAGTCTGCTGTTAATATATTGGTCTTGTAGAGTCCAGAGGCTTGGAAGCACAGAGATCTACATAATATTAGGCAGGTGGTTTTAATATTTTGGCTGATCTTTGGGTTATTGAAGTTGGCATATGTGTTGTCATGCTGTGTAATTCTGTAGTTGTCCATCCAAACTGTGTTAATTTATAATAACATTTACATGCAGCCGAAACAACCTCATCAGGCAGTATTAGTGTTTCAAAAGGGTCTGAGAGGCAGTAGTGAAAAACAAATCTTGTCAATTACCAATGGCCATCAAATTGTATTATTATTATTAGTAGTAGTAGTGGTAGTAGAATTATTAATCAGATTATACCACTATAACAATTTAATTTTATCCAAAATACATATGACATTTTATACAAATAGTTCTGTGCCTTAAAAACACACTTGTTTATGTTTTTTGTATCCCATCAAGAAAACTAAATAAAAGAAACGTGTTTTACCCCTGAGTGTCTATAGCTGTGATATAGTTTCACAGTGTGTCTATAGTATCACATTTATAGTTAATATTATTTTGTTTGTATTTGGTTTAAAAACACAACTGACAATTTTTGCAAGTGGGATTTTATGTATTTTGCTCTGCAGGGGTATCCATTACCAAAAGTATTACATGTTTTATTATTTACCACCATATTCACACATAAGATGTACTTTCATAAAGAGCAGTATAAAGAGTATAGCGAGCAGCAATTGAAGGGATCTCAACCCTTCTCCATTGTCTGCAAAGGTTAAGTGTGAAATATCATTTATTTCTGACATTAACTTAGGCGATCAACCATTTCCAGCTTACTGAACTTCATTTTTGATCCATTCAATGGAACTGCAATTATTTTTTTTTTTAAACATTATGTGCTTGACATGTGGTGGAAGAGAAGAGGGCAGCAAGTGATCATTTTGTGATATTGCTTCAAAAGGCAACTTTTAATCACCAATATTATAGCTGATATTCATGAAATGCTTGTAAAGATCAGACAAAAAAGAAAATTGGAATAAAGCACTCAAGGAAACAACCAGACAATTCCTTTCCATGCTTCTGCTCTGTAGCTACCTGACAGTAATTGAGACTTTAACCACAATTCAGTAAGCAGACCTGAATGACCAGAAAGTACTGGCAGACTGCATCACACTGCATCATCCATCAACAGGCTATTGGAGGGGGGTTAACATATTGCTTAAGGGTAGCTAGTGAACCTTAAACAAATAGTCAGATCTGAGCAGATATCAGAGAAGAGGTTAGAAAAAAAGACCAGATGAGAGAGCGAGAGAAAGAGAGAGAGAAAGAGAGAGAGAGAGAGAGAGAGCGAGAGAGAGAGAGAGAGAGAGAGAGAGAGAGAGAGAGAGAGA
>JAVSBV010070548.1:0-10282 GCA_033117975.1 Parotocinclus spilosoma
GGTCCCAATGAGCACAGTGGCCTCCATCATTTGTAAATGGAAGAAGTTTGGAACCACCAGGACTCTTCCTAGAGCTGTCCGGCCGTCTAAATTGAGTGATCGGGGAAAAGGGCCTTGGTCAGGGAGGTGCTTCTCCCCCTTGCTTCTGCTTCTTCTTCCTGTCTTGTCTCTCCATCCCCCCTGTCATATTGTATGTTCGGGCGGGTTGATAGCACCAATTTTACTGTATATTGTACCTGCTACCTGCTACAATGTATATGTGACAAATAAACTTGACTTGACTTAACTTGACTTTTATTTTGTCTCTGAGCTTATGTTTCGGTACCACTTCCATCCCCACACACTAAGATGTTCCTTTATTTCAGCAACACCACCATGTCAGGGCCACACACAGAGGGCAGTGACTCTCCATACTTCGGTTGTCAGGGGACAACCAAGGACCAATGTCTCTCCAAGGACTCTCCCGCTGAGGACTCTAGATTCTAAAGTGACTCAGTGTATATTTGCTTATATCAATATTTGTTATGCTGTTCTATTCTTTATTGTAAATGTCTTTTTTTGCTTAGTATTACTATTACTACAAACTTAATTATTACAATTATCATTTAAGCTACTCAAGGAGGATGCTTCCCTTTTTAAATCTGGGTGCTCTCAAAGTTTCTTCCTTACAATGTTTTGGGTTTTGGGATTTTTTTTTGTCACTGTCACCCTATGCTTTCAGAATTTGGGATTGGCCTATTATAAGATAATATACAATTGTAAAGCTGCTTTGAGACAATGCTCCATTGCTGTAAAAAGTGCCATATAAATAAATTTGATATGACTTGAAATACAATATAAAACTACACATGGCAAGAATCGGTTTCAAGGTCAGAAACACCTCAGTGATGCTCAGTTTACAGATTGGGAGAACAATAGTGAATAGTGCTACCATGTGATAATAAATAATGGCACCATGGTCCAAAGGTGTACAGCACATGCTGTACATTAATGGTGTTTTTATAAGTTGACGCACATGACATGATTAGTTAATGTGCACGTAATGTCCAAGTAGTATTGTAAACAGAACCCTGCTTGTGACTGAACATGTTTCCTTTAGAGGAAATCTTTGGAAAAGGGCAAATGATACATACTGAATGCATGCAATCATAAAATATATCAATAATCAAGCTGACAAAACTCTCTTTCTTATCTGCAGGGTGCAAATCAATCATAGGGCACATACACTAACACAGGGGGATACTTTAGAGACATCAAACAACCTTATACACATGTGTTTGGGCTGTGGGATGAAACTGGAGTACCTGGAGTAAACCCACAGAGTCATGAGGAGGACATGCAGACTCCACACAGAAAGGACCCAGATCACTCCACCTGAGTGACCTTTATTTAGACCCAGGACCTTCTCGCTGTGGACAGTGCTACCAATCGAGCCACTGTACCACCCTTAATCTAGGGTTTAACATACACCATAAATTCTCTGGCCCCAAACCAGAAATATACTTGCATAAGGGAGTGACATGCAACAACAACAAAGATCCAGTTTATTATGAAAGCATAACGTAGAATTAGGCTCATGCTGCAAACTTGTACATGAACCTGTTTGATTGCGTGAAATGTTTTCTATTTAATCATTGTGAGGCTTTTGGAGTACGGGGTAAGAGAAAGGTTTTGGAAATATATCAAATGGCAGTAAAACCCGCCATTGTTAGGGTTCCTACCTTCCCCCGGTGCGTTCAGCCGTCCTCGCCGGTCGCCATTACGGAGCCATCGGTGGGACAGCCTTCTATCCACTATCTTAATTATGTCCAGATCCCGAACAGCTGCTTTGCGTCCTATAAAGGCGTGGTTTTCGGCGCTGTTCGGGGCCAGGTCATCATTATTCCAACGGGGTTTCAGCTCTGTTCGGTTTGCGTGTCTGCCCTTGCGCCCTACCGCGTTCCCTACAGATAGTGGTAAAGTCAGGGGGCTTATTAGGGCGATGGACTGGTATGGGCGGTTAACCCCCGAGGTACTTAGTTTGATAGAGACACCTTGAGGGTTAAAAGCCTCAGGGTTGCCATGACGTGGCATACCTCCGAGGGGAATGCCTCTTATACGACGTGGGAACCCACTGCGTCCATTTATGGGCAGGTCATTCTGTTACGAGCAGTGGTGGTGTTTTTAACAGGACCCAAATATGCAGGATAAGTAGATCCCACGTCGTATAATGAGAAACATTAAAAATAAGGATACCTTTCAAATAAGGAACCCCGCATTAGTTTTCCCCCAGGTCAACAAAAGCTACAATAATGTCCACCCTTGTTCTTCTCTTTGTTTGTTGGTGCCCCATCTAAGGTTTGTTCCTGGCGTGTGCCCTGTGCTACTGCCTACAAACATGTGTTAAGTAGTGCATTTGAAAAAAATGTTAGATGGGGAGAACTATTCATATATATAATGTGTATTGTGTATGAGCTGCCAGTGTAGCTACAAAACTGCCGAGAGCCAGGAAGAATCATGATTGTTAAATCTACATGAATTGTGCTGTAAGCTCTAGATAATAATTGGATTATTTTTGAGCATCTCTTGTTGTGATAACTGGGTTATAAAGTTTAGCCAGTGTTCTTCTTCAGATGATTGTGGTTTAATGGTACCTTCCCACTGCAACCCCAGCATGCAAGTCTGCTTTTAATTTTGTTCCTTCTTACAACGTGATGATGTCAAGCCCTCATCTACCTCAAAGCTGAACAACCCCGTTGCGCTGAGTCTTTAATAGCTCACACTTCATTGGTGTTTCATGAGAGCTGTCAAATAGATGCAGCTAGTGTCCGTCAAGCAGAAAAGCAAATGAGCTAGGCTTTTTAATCACTTGCTCTTATCAGGCACTATGTGTGGTGTTTGCTCCTTTGTAATTCAAAAATGTCACTTTGCAGATAATTAGGGCTATTGTTTTGTAGTTAGAAGCTCACTGTGTTGAAACTTCTGATCCTGTTGAAACAACTAGAAGCTTTTTCTTGTATGGAATTCTTGTGCATAATGAAAAGTCAATTGGGAAGGAATATGTTATAAATCATCCATAGGCATTTGCTTCTCTCTCACTCTCTCTCTCGGTCGCCTTCTCATACACATGCGTTGTGTGTGTCCATGTATGTATGTTTGTGCATGTGTCATCTCCTCATTATCCTCTGGGTTGGTCGTGCAAGGGAAAAGCATCTTAGAAAATTACACCAAACATGAAGTCTTAATTGTATTGTTGTCTGTAGTCTTATTGTCTAGTAGCCAAGCACTGCAAATTGGGGTAGTGATTTAAATATAGATAACAGTCTAAGCATCCTTTGTTAAGATTTTAAAAATAAGCTTTACCTGCTTCTATCATTTTGCACTGTGCAGAATTAATAAATAAATAATTTAGATATAAACTATATGTATATATTTTAAACATTAACAAGTAATCAATTCTGGCTTATAATGTTATAAAACATACAAAACAATGTATTTTTAATGTTAATAAGTTACTTGTGGGACTGTGGCAGCCTAACAGTTAAGGTAATAGACTATGGATCAGAAGGTCCAGGGTTCAAATTCCACCTCTGCCACAGTTAGATCCCTGAGCAAGGCCCTTAACCCACAATTGGTTGGATTGTAAAACTGTATTACTTGCAAATCACTCTGGATAAGGTTGTCTGCTAAATTATATAACAAACCTTGTCAGATACATTAACAGTATTACAGCAGTTGTAATGACACATGTAATGAAACAACATTTGTTGAATAAAGTTTTATTAAACACAAGTTTTTAATTAAACATAAAGCTTCATTACACACATGCCATGTGTGAGTAGTCTAAATGCTAAGCAATATTTGACTGGCTTTGCTCTTCTTATAAGCATCAAGATGGTGAAGATGAACAGATCTCACTCAGATGAATTACACGTTAGTTCTGCACCCATGTTAGATCCTGTTTATGGCAGAAAACTGAGACAATGCAGGGGGAGAACAAGCGATTTAAGAAATACTATGTTAAACAAAGGTATACAAGGGCAGACAGATCCTGCGTTTTTGCAACACAGCCACCAGAATGAAATGCATTTGCTGCTTAAAGCTTCTCACGTCTTCTGGATACTTTTCCATCAATTCCATCCTCTATTCTGAAAAGCTTATTGCATGGTAAATATAACAGGAATTAAGCATTGTTACATAAACACTGTTTCTAATTGCATGAATGTGTTTGTGTGTATTTATGAGACAGGAGGAGGAGTGAGAGAGAGTGACAGAGAGTGAGACAGAGAAAATGAGAGCACGTGGTGGAAGGAGGATCTGAGTGAATCAATGTGCTGCATGCAGCTGTAATCTGTAATTAGAATGAGCCTATTTTCAGTAGTAAAACATAAACTACAATACACCAATATACTATCAGTTAATGTTTATTTTTAATATTTCTATGCATGGGAAACACGTCAGTACATCTATTTAGTCAATACCTGGTAAAACCACAGCATCCCTGTATAGCAGTATAGCATTGCTAAGTACAATACAGAATATGTTGTTTAGACAACTTCCAGATCACATAACTCAGGTATGTGCACTTTACATCTCATCTACACTAGAACTTCGAACTCTACCTCAGCTGTTTGCACATTACACCACAAACCATTTTGCTATTATATATGCTATCTTTCACTACATCTGATTTTGCAATTTTATTTTATATGCATTTTATATTATTTTATATGTACTATATGTTTTAATGTATTAAGTGTATTTTAATTATCCTGTATGCCCTATATATCTAAATCCTTAAACCTTTAAATAACGTACAATTTTGAAAGTACATATTCAGTATAATAAGCAACACATAATTATGATATATGAAGAGGCACAATCATATGAATCGCATATCATGCTACAATGATTGGCATGCCAAACAGAAAACAAACAAACAAAAAAAACATTAAAAAAAGTGTTTGTGTTAATATGTGAGTGCAGAGTTTATTGTATTATCATGGATTGACAAATATCAGAATATCAGATAAAAATATATTCTTTGCAGACCTTCTGCTCATTAAGTGAGAAGCATGGTGACACTGGTCCAACCCCTTGCTGCATATCAGTCAGAGCTTGCACTACTGCAACTGCCGAAGGACACCAATTTGGTTCTGATCTGCAAAATGTGACAGTTAGGTGGCCTTAGTGCATGAAACTGGAATGCTAATTGCGAGATTCTGTTTCAGGGCAAAACTTACTGTTCTCATTCCTACATGCATGGAAAAAGTCGTTGCAAGATAAGAATTAATGTATGAGGCTCACAGAAAAATTCTGACAACCTCACATTTCTTTTTGCTTATAACCTGCAATAACAATTGAAAACTAAATCTTACCCTTTGTCAGTGCTGAATTTATTTGAAACTGCCACATATTTTGTTAGTATAGTGCATTAAACTGTAGTTAAAGTCTGCACAGCATATAGTGTCTCCCTGCATTCTAAATGAGGCACAAAAAGGTTAGCCTATTCATGTGAGGTTTTCACAAATGAAGCTGAGCCATAAATAAACCCTGGCAAATGCTATAACTGGAAGATTCCTCAAGGGTTGGCTCATGCCACTGTCTGACATGCAAGCTGCAGTCTGCTTTTACTTTACCTCATTAACACATTTCACAAAGATATGGAGGTTATGGTGTGAAAGAGGTTCAGAGTCACCACTTTGCCCCTATCAGCTACAGCACTCTATATAGGTGATTATAGCAAATGCTGATTTCACATGCTGCTAGAGAGAGACAGAGAGAGTTTGATCAGTCAGGCAGAACTAGTCAGTGTGTCAAGTTATAAACCTGTCACATGTTGTCAGAAAGGTTTAACAAAGGCAGTTGTGGGATGTCTGAGGTTCAAATCTCATCTGTCAGATTTATATGTACAACATAGTGTAGAAATGACAAGCTGCTGGAGTAGAAACTTCATACAAGCTGGAAAAGAACAATATCATTCATATTTCAGTAAACAGTCCATGATATGTTCCCTTTAAAATTCTTAAAAGGGAGGAGATTGTCTGTGTTTTAACATGGAAATTGCACTCTATGTGACAACATGGTTTTAGGATATGCATGTGTTCTGTTGGGTTATTACCACGGCCGAGGTATGACAGCACTGTGTGAATCAGCCTTACTATGGTGACAAATGGGTTCCACTTTGCATTGTATTCTGCTGTCAGACTGAAGGGATGATTCTGAAAAGGCCACGTTGCTGTAATTAGACACAGTTTTAAGGTTAGAGGGCAGACAGTAAAATATAAAAGAGCATAAGCTTTGGAAGTAATTTGGTCTGAGCAAAATGTGATGCATCATTTGAACACTGCTTTAAATAAAAAGCTATACATATTTATGGATGTACCTGGTAAAAAAAATACAGTATGGGTGTGTCCCATTGCCTAGTAAGCATTATAACTACACAGCATGCTAAGGCATGATTCTAGTAGTAGTAAGAAGTCCAGTTTCCTAATAAACAAAAAACACTGGTGGATCTTACTACAAAAAAATTAAGGCAAAGTCAAAAGTATTCTCAAACCACAAGCAATCTCACAATGCAACATGACAACTGTAGTTATGAGTTATTGTAAGCATTTATATTGGATATAATGAAGACTATATACATTACTGAATAAATGAAAGGGTCAAACCTGCAAACAGCAAAATATTAAACTTTTATGGTTCCTTACAAATTAGAAATGTTGGGTGAAAAAAATGGAAACAGGGACATTCATGTGATAGAATCATGAAAATATTTGACAAAAACAGAAACATTTAAAATAATCTATTTTTAAAATCTCCAAAAAATATTCTCTATTGTTTGTCTACATGTATAGATCTAATGTATGCAGTCTTGTGAGTCCTTAAGGTAAATGAGTGAGAAAATACACACGCAGCTATTCAAAATTCCTATTTCACAAACAGCCATTAAAAGAATAGGTCAGTGCTTTATACCAACAGGTGGTGTTGCTAGAAAGAAATGATCTGGAAGGCCCAAAGCGTCTTCAAGCTGAAATGAGCAGCTGCTAAAATGTACTTCTATTAAGAAGTACATTAACCATAACCAATAATGTCACAGACATTTCAGTAAGATCACAGGGACCAGTGTCTTCTTGTAAAAATGAGGTTTGACTAAATTATTTTAATCAATTGCATATTTTTTCCACATTAAGTAGAGGGGAAAAAAATAATCACTTAGCACTGAAGAAAAAAATAAGGAATATCCATGAAATTTGTACATGTAAAACAAATACCAGCACACGTCTAAAGATATTAGTCTTCAGTTAAAATGGTACTTAATAATGTCAGAATGAGAATTATCATTTAAATGAATGGAAAGGATAAGCCGTTTTGTAGTGCAAATGAAAATACATATAATCAAAATAAAACATCTTGTTATTAGCAAGGTCATATGCCTTTACCTAACCTGCTTTACAGTTTACATAAAAAGGTTGAATGTGACATGCCACTTGCAAACCAGCATCCTTCCACAACTTCCTGCATTACTTTGTTAAATCTTTCGAAGTCTGGTGCTCATAAATCTGCTTGCTGCACATTTTTCAATGGTTAAACATATTTTAAACGAGGCAGTTGTTCTTCAAACCATAAAATGTACATTAATTAGGCTACATCAGAGCCTTTAGTAGGACATAAACACTGGTGGGTGTGGCACTGCCCAACTAAATCACTCCTGCCCTGATGCCGGTCCTCCAGTCAATTTAATCTGATAGCCTAAAATAACCAGCATAGGGACTGGATAGGGATTTTAGAGAAGATACATTTTGCTGTGTCCAACTGGCAGAAAAAGCGTGGTTATATTAATGCATTATCTGTGAGTATCTTGGAAAGAAGAATAAAAACAATACAATTAATAAAATAAGTCATAGATCATTCCTTTAATTATTTATTATTAAAATATAAATATTTTGTCTATTTTTTCTCTGACAAACTGAAAATCCTCTACCGATCTTTGCTCCTCAAAATACTCACCCTTGTGTGGGAAGTGCTTTAGTACCAAACCATGATTATAACTGCTTATGACATCACCCTTTTGAAATCATATATTTGATCACGGTACTAGCCCTGCATTGCCCCTGTGTAAACTTTTTGGAATGTGTTGCAGGCATAAAAATAGGTATTAATGAACATTAACAAATGCAAATGCAAATGCACATTAACAAAGACAAAACGCCACACAGCCTTCCCTCCATGGATCTGATAATGAGCCACTGTAAATCCAGTGAACTTCTGCACATCTGCCTGACAAGCCATCAGCATCAGACACATGAGCAAATTCCAGTTGTGTCAGATTGTTATTATCCTGGGTTACATGGATAGTGTTTCTTTAAACCTCTCCTCTGACTTGTCTATGACTAGTGTATAAAGCGTAGTGGTTAACCCACTTGTTTCCACAAGTTGTGCCCCTGGTCACCATGAAGTTCTTCAGGTACTCCAGACTTTCAGAAGAATCTTTCTAGAACCAGTTTCATGTGCTTACTGGAAAACCTTGACAATCCTTGACAATACAGCTCCTTATAAGGAAGAAAGTAAAACATTTTAACACGTATTGTCAAATTTTACCAGTTCCATTTACCTTATAGAAGCAGAATGTAGTCCATCTGTTTCTGTACATACTTTGTAGAGAAAGTGGTACAGGACCACCATAGATCAGGTACTATTTGGGTGGTAGATCATTCTCACACAGCAGTGCTGCTGGAGTATTTACACTGCTCTAACTCAGGTCTTCTGCTGTTGTAGCCCATCTGCTTCAAGTTTCAACAGGTTGTACATTCAGAGATGCTCTTCTGCAGATCTTGAATGTAACGAGTGGTTATGCGAGTTACTGTTTCATTTCTATCAGCTTGAACCAGTCTGACCATTTTCCTCTGACCTATGGCATTAACAAGTCATATGTGCCCAGATAACTGCTGCTCACTGGATATTTTCTTTTTTTCTAATTACTCTCTGTAAACTCTAGAGATGTGCATAAAAATCTAAGTAGATCAGCAGTTTCTGAAGTACTCAAATCAGATCGTCTAGCAACAACAAAACATGACACATTCAAAGTCACTTAAATTACCTTTCTTCCTTATTCTGAATCTCAGGTTTGAACTTCAGAACGTTGTCTTGACCATGTCTCCATGTGCAAATGTACTGAGGTGCTGCCATCTGTTTGGCTGACTAGATATTTGCTTTAATGAGTTTTTGATCAGGAACTTTCTTAGTTGAAAACCAAAAGTTGAAAGCATGCCCCTTATTGAATGTCAGACATTATAATAATTATATTTTTAGTTATATACATATTTAATTATGATATATGAGTAAGTGCTATTTAAGGAATCCAGTCAACCTCTGAGGTCGTAACAATTATCACAAATTATTTATTGCTCACAATGGCACTCTGACTAAATCTCTTCAAGTATTATTCTGCTAAACTCACATATAACCTAGCAATTACCCCAGGCATTATCAAAGCATCATACTGTGAGTATACAAGTAATCTACAGCCAATTCTAATGCAGAAGGGTGCATGAATAAATACAACTATTTAACCACTTAGAATGTTCTGTTTATCTTAAAATCTAACAACACAATGATACCAGAACTTTTGCAATTAAAAAAATCCCTCAGGGTACAATGTGCACTATCACTGAGTGTATTATTGCTAACTTGCTGTCCTAAGCAACTGGTTAAATTCAAAAGTTTTTAACACTGCAAGTGCCATGCCGGCTTCACCTTCTATACATATATGTGGACGTCCTGATATCTCACTTTATAGTGTGAACCTCAAGAATATTATTGTGACTGTACCACAGTTCTGCTATAAACATTTATTGTTAGATTTTAAGATAAAAAGGACAGAAATTTGAACTGAATCATTAATTACAATACTGCAAGGTAATATAGTTTCAGTCTATCAGCATCCTTTTGCTGAAACCGACTACAGCCTGGGTCATAACAAGAAAAAGTATAGGATTCCATTATAATTAGCATTACAGTCGATTACGGTTAATCGGACCACATCGGGGTGCGATGGTTTGGGTCCCAATAACCGACTGGTCCGATAAAACAAACATGCCCTAATCTACAAGACAGGACGTGCTATGTAACATATTGTGGCGTTGATCACAGCCAGGGGCGGGCCGTCCTGGCTCCAGCGATCATCGCTGTGACTCGTTGATCTTATTCCTTTGGGTATAAGTATGTTGTCTGTGTGCGCTGTTAAGTGTTTATGGAGCATGCAGGACTTATGGGTGTGTTTGTGGGCGTGGTTTGTGTGAGT
>JAVSBV010070559.1:0-22500 GCA_033117975.1 Parotocinclus spilosoma
AGGAGAAAGGGGAGAGAGGAGAGAAATGGAGCAATTTCATTTTAGTAAAGACACAGAGAGAAAGAGAGAGAGAGAGAAGGTGGCTGGAGGAAACCTGACCTATTTTCCAGTGTATTTGGAGTCATTTCTGTCTTGGAGGATCCTTTCTCACGGGAGGAAGTGGCAGAGAGGGATTAATCACCATCACGCTGCACTCCAGAGGCTCACCGATCAGCCAACGATCTAATCTGCAGCCAACGTTCATTTCTTTCAATCTAATCTGAACTCCACGTTTTATACAAGCGCCAAAGCTACTTCAAACGGTTTTAGAACAGACCCAGGTCGAAAATGTTTACTAATCAGTTCGAGAGGAACGTAACTCCCTCAGGACGATGTGTAAGCGTGCAGCCGTTCCTCCGGCGTCTCTCTCCGAACGCGTGGCATTTGAAAAAGAAGGAGCGTCTGTTCCCAACTTTGACTTTAATAATATTTTCCGTTGTTCTGTTTGCTCTGATCCAGACCAATCTAGCAGACATGTGGACGTGCTCGGGCTGACATTAGCACAGCGCGGCGTGCCGGAGAACATGTTTGCTGAGGCTGTGGAGGGGAACCGATCTAATAAATTTGACAGAAATAACACGGGGCGAGCCGTGCTGATAGGACGTCCCGATTATGTGCTCATCCCAGACTGGAAACGGGACAGAAATGGCATGGTTTGGGACGTTGCTCCATCCCCTTCTTTCTTCATTAACTCGGGAGAGATTACGCAATCGATCCGGCGATTAGGCTCAGAGGCAAAAGTTGGAGATTTAGAAGATCTGGGAGTCTCGTTAACATTTTGCCCTCCTGCCGAGCTCACTCCGAGCCCCTCGGATCCACCAGAGGCAAATTAAACGCTATCTAAATAAATAAGGACATAAATAATCAAACCAACGTCCTTCGCTGGGGTTTTAATGACCATGGAAACCCGCTTCAGGTCTGCCTGGGCGTGCCACGAGAGCCAGAATAATGAATTGATTAGCCCTGGAATCTATCACAAGTTTTCACAAGGACGGCCGATCAATAATGCTAACGAAAGTCCTCCATTGCTGCCCGGAGATCAGAATCAGCACGACTGAGAAGCGGATGAAAGACGTAACCGTGCCGAAGATCCGAAGATCTGAAAGCACACCATAATTACCTGATTCACATCATTATTTAAGACCTGCTTTGCAATTAGGCTCGGTTAAACCACTTAGCTCGGGCTCGTTACAGGAGCGACTTTAATTGTCGCTTTAGCTTTATACACTTAGTTTGATTTTATTCTTAGTAACCGTTCTGACCCGGTCGTGTTCTCGGTTAACAACGTGCAGGTCACCCGTGTTTATTCTGTTCTTGTTCTCGTGTTTTTTCGGCATTTTTCTTCTTTTTTTCCCCCCCCGTTTGAGTTTTTAATGAACGCTGAAATGCGGCGTCCTTCGTAACGCCAGGTGTTCGTACAGATACGAGCCCTTTCTCAAATAATAACCTGAAAGCACAATAATGGGTCGGTTCTTTTAATTTCTCTCCGCTCCGTAAAAGCATCTGTTATTCAGCCGAACATTATGCGCCCGACAAAAACTATTCTGCACGCATCCAGATATCCTTGAGGCTCCAGACACGTGGAGATGATAAAATAAAACGAGTAAACATTTCAATACCAGGCGCCTGACACCTAAGTGAAGTGGTGGCATTGACGGATCATCTGCGCTTCCAAACATCCGAGAAAAGATAGGAAACATTTTTGCCTCTTTACTCGTCCCCGTCTTCTCTTTTGTCAGGTCTGTCGGGTTTAGAATGCCTGCATTCCTCTTAAAGGCCGCTACCTAGAGACAAAAGTATCAGGACACACCAATTCAGGAATTCACATGGAGCCCCTCACGTTTGGGTCTGACCTCAGAAATGCTCCCCACACTCCCGGTCCAAAACAGTGGAAGCTCTGTTGTAATCATGACGGCTCCACCAGCCAATTGAAGCATTTCTATTTGATACAGAAAATACAATTAAGCTACGATTTATTGTCTTGAATGAAACGAGCTGTAAAATGAGCCGTCCATAACAATCGTCCAATCAGCCGATCCGGATACTGCAACGAAGAAAGAACGTTTCTTCGCGCTCGTAACGTTTTCTCTGCTGTTTTACATCCACTTTTTTCTGCACATTACTCTTTTATCAGTTTTAGCTTTGCTTCATAATAAACCGGAGATGGGTCTCTGCGTGGCGCCTGATGAATCCTTTCTTCTAAAGAAAATCCAATTTGCTCTGGCATTTCAGGAAATGAATGAGAGAAAGAAAGCTTCATCAAACGCTTGCCACAAAGGTGAGATGAGAGGTTAGCGTACAGTAGCAATAATACACTTACAGGGAGCCGCTGATGAAGGAATGCGGCGTAAATAGAACGGATAAAGCCGCCGTCGCATCCGGGTTCAACTTATTCAGCTTCGAAACAGAAACAAGGCCATGATGTCACGATGGTGTTCAGGCTCAGCGTGTTCTTCTCCCCAAACCCAGCAGACCAATCAACAAACGCTTTCAAAATCACAGCCCACTCACGCGTAAACTTCGGAAAGACTTAAGTTTAAGCTCTGCTGTCATGCATCTGCTGGAGATCATCAAACGTAGAGGACCAGGTCAGCTGGAGATCCTCAAACAGAGAGGACCAGGTCAACTGGAGATCCTCAAATGGAGAGGACCAGGTCAACTGGAGATCCTCAAATGGGGAGGAAGAGCTCAATTGGAGATCATCAAATGGAGAGGACCAGGTCAACTGGAGATCCTCAAACGGAGAGGACCAGCTCAACTGGAGATCCTTAAACGTTGAGGACCAGGTCAACTGGAGATCCTTAAACGTTGAGACCAGGTCAACTGGAGATCCTTAAACGTTGAGGACCAGGTCAACTGGAGATCCTTAAAGTTGAGGACCAGCTCAACTAGAGATCCTCAAACGTTGAGGACCAGGTCAACTGGAGATCCTCAAACGGAGAGGACCAGGTCAACTTTAGATCCTCAAACGTAGAGGACCAGGTCAACTGGTCTCTTTTCTCTCCAAAGAGATGTTCTGGTATCAATTCCATAACCACACACTTAGATGTTCCTCCACCTTACCATCACTCTACTGGTCTCCATTAACAATACCCAGTCCCACCAGAGTGCAGGAACTCCCTCAGTCATTTAGTCCTCAAGAGATGATGTGCCTCCAAGGACCTCCCACTGAGGACTGATTTTAAAATCTATTTTGTTACTAACCTCATTATTTTATTACTAACTTAAATATAAATATTGATTTAAATTACATTATTGACTTAATTCTAGTATTACTATAATATACTTATAAGTATTTATTTAATTACCATCTAGGCCACTTCATGTTGGTCGGTTCCCTTTTTGAGACTTGGTTCCTCCCAAGGTTTCTTCCTTCTACATTCAGGGATTTTCCTTGCCACTGTCGCCCTAGGCTTGCTAAATTTGGGATTGGCGTTTTAAGATCCCATAATATTATAAAGCTGCTTTAAGACAATGCTCTATTATAAAAAGCTCCATTTTGATTGATTGATTGATTAATTACAGAAGCTGAAGTGAAGAACCTTAATTTAAACGTCCAGAATCTCATCTTAATCTCTCCTAATGGTTCACAGGAAGATTCTGAAGTTCAGGATAAACCCCAAAATGGATGAATGTATATTATTTGATATTATTAAACTGCATCTGGATTGAAATTGTAGATATTTTTGAATAATGCACGCACCGATCTTTCTGACCCGTCACCCTAAACCTACGGGGGAAGAAAATGAGGTGAGTGTGGTACCACGACTCCCATGGTGATAGCTTCCCCGTGATAATCTAAGCATCCTTCCACTGTGGATGAATAAAAACATCCATACCTGAGGTGAGGTTCCCGGGGTCGGTGAAGGGAAGCTGTTACTGATGAAGGCCATATCCTATTTGGGGAAGAAGATTAGGCAGTGTGGTGGAGATGATGACTCCGTCATGCTCCGGTGCCCCCATATTAAGTACGACCATCGTTCTGGCACCACTACCGGAGGTATGAATATGTGCACTATTAGCTTAGACGGGCCGTTATTTTGGGTTCCACTCCATAAGTTCATAAATAGCTTCGACCCGAGAGTGCAGACGCTGAAGAAATGAGATCATGGTGAGATTTTTAATCACTTTACTCACATCCTCGTGCTTTTACTGTCCATGTGTTGTACCTAAAGTTTTTGTACGTAGGTACGTATGTGCACACCAACCTTCTCTTCTTATGTGGCTGGAAACCAGCAAGAACCTCCAGCAACATCTCTGTGGAAGATCACTGGTTTCCACTAAATGGTAAAATAGTACGATATTATTAGTAACGACTACTGTATAAAAGGTATTATTTTAAATAGTATAATTATTATAATGCAAAAAATATTATTACAAATTATGCAGTTATAAATCATATTATATACTTTTATTTATTATATATCTTACAAAAAGTATGATAAATATGAACAATATTACCTTACTTTACTTTAAGAGTACTGTATAACAGTGATTATAAAGTAGTATAATTATTATAATACAAAAATATTGTTTAAAATAATTTAAATAAGTACAATATTCTTATTGCCATTATAAATATTAATATAAATATTAATATTGTTACTACTAAGCCTACTGTATAAAAGTTATATATAGCATATTATTATTATTATGATACAAAAATATAATTATTTCTAAAATAACTAAAATTATTATTGCCATAATAACAAATATATTAGAAATATTACAAAAATATAAATATGAACAATATTATTACTAGAAAGATTATAATTATAAATTAAATAAATAAATTATATTTATAAATATTATAATTCATATATTACAAAGATGATTAAATAACTACAACAAACCTTCTTATTTTAAATATTATAAATATGATTACTATTATTCTAAGAAATATAAATATGAACAAAATTATTACTATTATTAAAAATAATTGATGATAAATACTATAATTAATATATTACAAAGACTATTACAAATATTTAATAAAAAGTATATTTATTATTATGGCAAATATGACTATAATAGTTATATTATTATAATTATAATAGTGATATTATTGTTTAAAGTTGTAGTGTCATTTTTATTACAAATATAATATATTAATATTATTTATTGCATACTGAATATTATTTTATTTAACAGAATTTTTTTTTTTTTAATAATTATTTGTACTTTTTGTTATTATTTCTATAGAAAAGGTTCTGTTATTCCCATAAGAGGCAGAATGGTACCGGTGCTTCCACAGCGATAAGGATTTGGATTTCTGAGCTTCTCTCTCCTGATATCAGCACAGAGATCAAAGCTTCATCCAGACTCAGCAATTAGACAGTGGGTGATTAGCTCGGCCTCAGCAGCTCTGCAATCACCTCCTAATGAACGCTGTCCCACACTAAAACATCTCCAGCTCCAGATCTGGAACGAACATGAGAAGGTCAACGGGAACGAGGAACGAGGAACGAGGAGAGGACAGTGATGGAACCGTTACCACAGGTGCACAGATAAAGTAAGAAAGTCTAAAGTCCTCTTATTTTCCTAAACTCCTGCAGAGTCGGGGTGATTTTTCAGAGCAGGGCCCGGGGCGACGGCACAGAGCCATGCTAAATGACTCATATCGGTGTGTATTATGGAGGCAGTCGTAGAGGTCAGGAACAGAGAACATCCATCAGCTAAAAAAATCCAATTTATACAGCGCCAGCGACAAGCAGCGTTCATTCCTCCTCCTGTCACGTTACATCTGAGTGCAGTGACGGATCGATTCAACCTGACTTCTTATTTCAAGTCTTCTTTAAACACAGCCAGGTTTCTGAACTCTGTGTGTGTGTGTGTGTGTGTGTGTGTGTGTGTGTGAGAGTCACCACGTATTTATAGTGTTAGTGGGGACCGGCCGGAGAACAACACGAACACCCCGATCTGCATTATTACGCGGTTATTAAAGTATCAGCTTAAGAGCGTATAAGATCATGAGGGACGTATTTGGGGACAGGCCAGTCCCGGCCCTACCGCCCTCTGCTGGTCATGACCTGCTCCAGTCAGCTGATTAAGGATAACAGACAAAAGGCATTAAGAACATAACGGGAAGTAATAAATAAAAAATATATCATGTATAACATATTAAATAAAACAAAAATATTAAATCAAATACAAGTACAATTAAAAATAAATTATGAAAAAAGTTAAATAATATTAAAAAAAACAAAAAATACAATATAAAATAAAAAAAGAGAATTAATAATGATGAACATTTTTTTTAAAAAAATTATAAACTTAAAAAACATTTTTTAAAAAAGAACATAAGAAAGCAAAGGAAATGAATAAAATGCAATGAAATTTAATATAAAACAAAGGAGAATAGAATATGTAATACATTTAAAAAATAAGACAGAGTAGATAAATCGAATCAGAAGTAAAGAAGAGAATAAATAAAGAATAAATAAAGAAGAGAATAAATAAAGTAAAAATAAAGAGGACAATAAATAAAGAAGAAATAAAGAAGAGAATAAATAAAGAAGAAATAAAGAAGAGAATAAATAAAGTAAAAATAAAGAATAGAATAAATAAAGTACAAATAAAGAGGACAATAAATAAAGAAGAAATAAAGAAGAGAATAAATAAAGTAGAAATAAAGAAGACAATAAATAAAGAAGAAATAAAGAAGAGAATAAATAAAGTAGAAATAAAGAAGAGAATAAATAAAGAAGAAATAAAGAAGAGAATAAATAAAGAAGAAATAAAGAAGAGAATAAATAAAGAAGAAATAAAGAAGAGAATAAGTAAAGTAATGTCTTTGTGTTTATTGTGTTATTGTGTACGAGTTGGGGATTTTTGCATTCTGTGGCACCCCTGAGATAACGGGGGGGGGGGGGGGTGAAGCCGTGTTTAGTTTAGGTTTCCGTTACCTAATGGGCTACGTTTAACGTGATGGTTATGGTAATGCTGCTGCAGGGTGAGGAACATCTACTGGAGAGCGATCTGAGAAGCACAATCTACCCACAATGCATCCCAATGAGCTCAGGGACGAGCTCGGGTTCGTTCTGCGGCGTGTTAGGATCAGCCTGAGCTCTTAGGATCTGAACTGCAGTGCTTATGTTTGAAGATCTTATGAGAAAGCAAAGTGCAGGAGCTCTGAGGACGTGGTAATGGTCAGGGCGCACATTTTTTAGAGAGCTCCTTCCAACGCCAGCTCTGCCAAAAGCTTCCGGTCCTTTCATCATGAGAAAGAGGCTGGATGGAACCACGGCAGGAATGAAGCAAATGATTTGTACAGAGCATCCGACATTTCGTCCGGCGACCTTTTAAGCGAAACAGACGATAAATAAAAGGCAACCGAGAGCCAAACGAAGCCTCTTTAGGAGTCGCTGCATTCGTTCCATACGCCCCATGGTGCCGGGGATAAGGAACGCTCCTCAACTCTGTCTCATATGGATGCAGTTCCACTTTAGACATCACGCCCTCAAGGAAGCCTGTTCCATATTCCAAAGCTCCTGATTGGCATATCGGTTCACTCACCTTCATCAGTGTACTGGACCAAAACAAGCGCCGGAGTAATGGCTGCAGAAAGCACCAATAATTGGGTTCCCGAGTGGTGCAACAGCCGAGCAATCAAACTTCTTTTCTCCTGACAGGCTGGTGGTAATGCCGTGCCAGGTTCACGCCATCTGACAGCTTCATCAGCGCCGTGCCCACCTGTCAGGTGTTCCAGTCCGAATCTAAGCGCAGAGCCCATCGTTATCCGGAGCACGTGGCCAGGGACGCTCCCGGACCGGTCTCATTAGCACGAGCCATGGGAAATTACTCTCTGGCTCTGAACCCAAGGTTAAACGAGAGGACCGGCGTTACCCAGCGAGAGCGTCTGATCCAGAAATCTCATCTTCAGATCTTCCTCCTCATGATCTGTCCACATCTTCATGGGATTTAGGAGGTGGTGCAGATCTACAACCAGAATCCAAAACTCTACAGCCCACACAGATCAAATAAAACCAAAAAGAAAGTGTCTGATATATTTTTTATAACTTACCATTGTGTCAAATGAGTTTTATAAATATCTAACTGAGCAAGACTAGGGCAACAGTGGCAAGGAAAATCCCTAAATATTATTATTAAGAAAGACTGGAGGGACTAAGACGCAAAAAGACTTGCTTATACCATTTATATATATATATATATAAAAATAAATAAATCACTGAGGACTAATAACAAACAAAAAAAAACAGTATATATGATAAGGAACGCATACAAATAATAGTATATAAATAAAAAGCCATAATACATTTCAAGAATAAAATTAATTAAAAGATCATAAAAGATCATAAAAATAGTAAATATACTAACAGTAAAGATAATAAAGAACAATTTTAAATGGAATAAGAGAAAATATAATAAAAACAGAGAACACTACAAAATAAAATGTATAATAAGCAATATGCAGGATTTAATATAAAAAGCAAATTTAATGGAAAAAAAAAGAAATAAAACAATATACAGAATAAAATACACAAATAATATATATACAGAAAAATAGAAAACAGAAAGAGAATATTCATAGATTACAGAAAATAAGTGAAATAAAAAATTAAATGAAACAATGTGTAATAAATAATCTAGAGAAAATATAATGAATGTATTATAAATATATTTTATATTGGCTCTAGACTATGAGGGAGTTTCTGGGCATTATTTCGTTCTGTTTGAATGCAGCGACTGTAGGTTTAGCAGGAGGACATGGGGGAGGGGGGGGGTTCTGATGGGTTCTGGGTAAGGGTATGGGTACTGAGAGTGGGTATGTGGTTACAGCGGGCGGTCGTGTCTGGGAGTCGGTGTTTTGGTTGTGGGAGGAATGAGCCGGTGATTCTGGTGTGAGATCTGAGAGTTTCTGCTACATCCAGCTCTAATTAAAACCTTTTCTTAGCCTCGGACTAAAAAGCAGTGTAGGTGCCAGAACTATTTTAAACTGTAAAATATTCTGCTTTCCTCAGAAGTTTTGTCGCAGTGTCTTTTTTATAACGACACGGTAATGAATCGTGTAATAATGAGGTTCCAGACGTGAAGCGACACTCCAGCAGGGCAGAAAGCTCTTTGATATATGCAGGATATTAAAGTCGACTCTGTCCCTGATTAACTCGCATCCAATCCGGGTCCGGCGGCGACAAAAACGCTCGTTACCGTCACACCGGAGGAAGGTTTGCGCCGGTTTGGTGTCTGTTTGGTTTCAGAGCCCAAAGCTGGGAGCAAACACTGGGCAAACTGAGAGCAACAGCTGGAGGCTTAATTAACATATTGCTGATTAAAAAAAAGCAGGATAAACAATCCTGTTCTTCATCACTTTGAGCCGGATCCTCCCACTGGCTGCTGCTCCGCTTCAGCTGACAGCTTCATCTATAAATAACAAGCGTTCAGAAACTTCAGCGAGGTTCATTACAGCAGCTGTAGCACAACCTTGGGTCAGGAAATCAAACACCTACACAGCTCTCACTAAACCTCACAGTCTCTCGTCCACCGTAACCCACCGGTCGAAATCGAAAAAAACGCTGACGCAAACCGTTTGTTAGTTGGCAGGTACAAAGCCCGAGACCTCGGCTGCTTCTGTGAAAGGAGCGCCGTGAAAACATTTCTGATATTCAGCAAATATCTCCTCGTGTTCTGTTCTTAAAAAATATAGCTGGAATAAAAAAACTAAACCAAAAACGCTTAGACAAACAAGGTATCGGACAGGATAAAAACGACTGATCTGTTCAGTTCATGCCAACTTGAAAAACTGTCGACCAGGAAAATAAGTTCCTAAAAAAAAAGTGCCCACACAGTTTCATTTTCTCTACTGAAACTGGACCACAACTCACAAATCAGATCAGTCGGAATAACCCTAGGTAACGACCCAGCTCTGGGTTCACTGCCACCTAGTTCCCTGTGCCCTAGTCACCGACTGGTGTGGCTTCGATAGCCTTACACACTGTTGGTGCCAACGGCATAATTAATGATTTATTACTAATTAATTCCTTCCCGTATTTCATGCTCGATGTTGGGCAGCATCCAGATCCAAAAAGCAATCCCAACCTCTCATCCCGCTGCAGCAGACGTTCTCACGTTCCTGTCAAAAAGCCAAAACACAAGCAGCAACAGTGCCAGCTGAGAAGGTCCTGGGTGCCCGGGTTCATCCTGATTCTGCTCGGTGTTTATATTAGCAACAGAATCTCTCCCACTCGGCCCCGATTTAATGAGGAGAGAGACGGAGACACGAGAAGAAATATCATCATCCTGTCAGTCAGGGTGGCACAGTCACACGCTTCCTGTCTGACGGGTCATGTTAGACCTTCTCCAAACACTCCTCTGACTCTGTGTATGTGTGTGTGTGTGTGTGTGTGTGTGTTTTACGGGTTGCTCTTCAGGTTCCTCATCATTACTGAAGATCCTTCCCAACAGTCCTGTCTGAAATCGTGGAGGTCTAACGTTCAGTCTCTCTTAAACGACTTTTAGGTGCAAGTCGAGCTTCACGATCCCATCACCGAAAGCACAAGGGTCCAGACTTTGGCTCGGACTCGTCACTGTGCCCATCGCCGGTCCTCTGTGGCGGTGGCCTGGCATCCTACCTGCCCTGGTACCTAAATAAATAAACAGAGCTGAAATGCGCAGCAGAGACGTCTCGATTCCAGAATGTTCTCAGCTTAAAACCGAAAATTCGGCCCAGCTGGATCGGCGTCTAATTAAGAGGCGTATTTAACGAGCTAGATCCGAGATCCAGAACCAAACTGAACGAAGACAAACCTGGTGAAAGCAGCAGCAGATGTGGAAGGAGTGCGTGGAGACAGAAATAACTCTCTCTCTGTCTTTAGTTCTTTAGTTTGTGAAGCATCTGCATTCCAGGCAGAAGCTCGCGTTAGGTAGGTGGGACACAAACTTCGGAGCTTAAATAGTCCCGGTTACCCGTCTGAACCGCAGCAGGCAGTGGAACACAAACACGGAACTCGAAAGAAAAACGGTGAGGCAGTCCAGATAATGACTCGAGTTCAAAACAAGAGTTTGCAAGGGCACAAACTTTTACACAACACCGAGCTTGCACAATTGTGCCGCATTTAAGGTTTCTCCTTTTTCCCCCCCAACGCCAGGGGTGTCCAAACTTTTCATGGGTCCAGTTCATGCCTTATTATCCAATATACATGCAGAAAGTTCTGCTGGAGTTTCTTCTATTCTGGTTCAGAACCAGTGCAGTCCAGTGGCTTACTGGCCTCCTGCTGAGACATTGCAGTCAGTTTCTGGTGTTCACCTGAGAAATCATTCACTCTTGTATATAAAGAACCAGTGGACCTCCAAAATCCCGCCAGAGATACGGGGAGAGGCGGCGCAGGAACGCAGCTTCCTAGGTTTCTTTACGGACAGAAGAACAACTTGGATTGCACAGTTGAAGAAGGAGTTGATTTTTGTTTGACGTGCAAGACCCGACCACACCAAAAACCAAAGCACCAATGATAAAAGGGCTGATCCATCAGTGGTCCATGATCTTCAGGGCCATAATAAACGATGCTGGAATCCACAAATCAAGGTTTGCAGAAGGTATCTTCAGTACCAGGTCCCATATCTGCAACTAGTTCTTCTGAAACGTTTCGGTTTGGTAAAATGAAGGTTCTACAGATAAAAGCCTCCTGCTGGCTAAGACCTTGGCATGGTGGTCCAGAAAAATGCCCATGACCATCACTGCCCTAAGTGCCTGGTACAGTGGGTAAGCATGTGGCGCCCATCGCTCTGGAATAGGATCAGTGCGGACACCAAAGTCCAATCTTTATGCTTTTTATCAAATCCAAACCTTTTGTCTGATGATTCTCATCCAAAAGTGTGTTTAATTAAGGACACAACTTAATAACCGCCCGCTTTTTTTATTCATTTGACTTTGTTTCAGGGATAAACCTGAGGGTCACGTTCAGGTTTTAATAAGGGTTTTAATTTCTTCTGATGTGGTCGTCGCTCTGGTCCGCTACTAGAGAAGACTGAGAAGCTTGGGAGATCGAGATTTTGTTATATTTAAACAAAACAAAAAATAGTAGAGAAAAGATTTCACACCCACAATCGGATGGCTAGTTTTTGTTTTTTTTATCAGGAGCAACATTTCTGGTCTACATAAGCCTCGGGCTCAGACAGAGGTGTAAGGAACATCTGAATCAATATTGATGACCCTGATTTACATCGTCTGCAAGAGTAAGCAATTGACGGGGCAAAAACAAACGCTGGGTAAGAGTGGGAAGATCGATGAGCGCAGAGGCGAATAATAAAAGCAGGTTATGACATCATAAATACATAGGCGCGTCCACATCTGCGTGTTTGTAGAATCCAGGCTTAGGATAATATTTAATTTCTGTCTGAATTGCTTATGCGAGCATCGTGACCGTCCAGAGATCTGCACATCTCACCAAATCCACCAGCTCCTATGGATCAAGATCCAGATCCTGCAGATCCTCTTTAGGTTAAATCCGGACCTCGTTACGGAGCCGGGTCAGGACCAAAAAGCCAATCGCGGAGCAACGAGCTATGAGGCTCATCCATTTTGTTCCGGCTGACAGGTTAACAGAAGGTCAGGAAAAGACTTGCACTTAATAAATCAAAGCTGGCAAGTCCTTTCACTCGAGCCACACTTTTTCTCGCCTCCACGGTGGACCGAGCCGCGAAATGCCAGAGGAAACGGCCACCAAGAAGCAGATGAATTCTCCGTTTCGTGCGCGTTCTGGTCGTCAGTTTAGCCGATCGCGGTCGCGGATCATCGGTAACGGAATTCAGACTAATCTGTGGGCCTCGAACCGTGACGGCTCATTATCAGGACGACAGACGGGCACCGAGGAGTCCACACCAGAAGCTCAGCACAAGGCCGGTCGGTCCGTGGATTCATGCTTTTGGAACCAATTCACAGGTAACTTCTGTCTGTTTTACACGATCCAGTTACTTGCTGCTGTAGCCCGTCTGCCTCAAGGTTGGACTGGTTTTCGGGAGCTCTCCAACGACTACCTGTACACTTACAGCGCTTACTTACATCAAGCTTCTCAAACGTCTGGTCCAAGTTCAGAACCTTCACCCGCTGCACCAAAACCAAACCCTCACCCGCTGCATCAACACCTTCACCAAAACCAAACCCTCACCCGCTGCACCAACACCTTCACCAAAACCAAACCCTCACCCGCTGCACCAAAACCAAACCCTCACCCGCTGCACCAACACCTTCACCCGCTGCACCAAAACCAAACCTTCACCCGCTGCACCAACACCATCTAAATGTCAACATAAAAAACATTGAAGATTGATTTCCAGATCTCTATATTATCCCATATATTGGGACTCTCAAGACCCCAAGGTCGAATCCCGGTGCCTGTGTAGATTTTGCATGTTCTTCCCATTTCTGTGTGGGTTTTCTCTGGGTTCTGAACCGGATACGTCAGTGTAAGAACCCAACGTTTGACCAAGGATAGAAAGATGTGCTCCTCCCACCGTTACCCTACATTAACCACAGAGCAGGCGTGAGAGAACAAAACAAAAGCGTCTGTAATTGCTTAAGTAATTTAAACGTTCTTCATCCCAACATCTCCAGCCTGGGAAAGCTCGCTGTAACGCAGAACTGTCCTCGTTGTAATTAAGGCGCGTTCTAATTGCGCAGGTTCATGCATTAAACGAGGAGGCCACCTCGGGGGAACGGCCATGAAATCAGCCGAGCGATTACTCACAGATGTTTTACTGCAGGAAACGAAGGCGCCGTAATTAAGGACTGAGGATTTACAAATTATTTTCTTTGCTCGTAATTAAGTGCAGCAGTTTGTTTCGGGGGCTTTCGGTTCTGTTTGGATAACGCTTATCAGGCTTCCAGACCATCGCAAGGTGACGTTCTCGCCGGTTTAACATTTAAACACTGTGGTTTTATTCAATTACCACAACGTTCTCGAAATCCTAAACCGAGCCACCGCCATCGTCCAGTTCAAGGTCACCGAAATAGAAGTTCATTCATCAAAAGGAAAAAGAATTCCATGGAATCTTGGTCGATCTTCAGTAAAGCCTTTAAGACTCTTGAGAGATTTTCGCTCTGCCTGCTGGGACCCAGCCAATCAAATCCAAATAAACAAGTCCAACGCAGACTACATAACGCAGATCACATTTAGTTCGGTTTACTTCCACGTCTGAGTCTGAACAGCTGCTGATGTTTCAATTATGAGAACTGTGAGAATCCGAGGCTTTCTGGAAGCTCCTATAACCCAAACTCAGTTACATATTCTTTCCCTTATTTTATTATTCAGAAATCAAACCTGCTTCAGAGTCAAAAATGATCTGCTGCTTGGCCACCAACATAACCGTCGTTAGGACTCGTCTCCATGATTGCTGTTCTCAGCTTTAGACACGCTCTCGGAGATAATTGACCACCTGCGGCAACCGGGTATCTAAAAAGGTCAACAGACGATCCTGTCTAAAGGTTGGGTGGCACCTCGGAGATTTAAATGATGACCGAGAGGCTCATCGGCTTCAGAGGAACGGAAAATCAAACGTAGTCTAACAAACTGACGGATCAATACACAGTTTATTATGAGGTTAGACTCTCGAAGGTCCTAAGAGGACCATAGTAAGAGGAACTTCATAAAGTACGAAGAACGTCTAAGGAGGAACAGCAAGATCTGAACAACTTAAACGTCCATAAAAGATCATCTCAAGGATCCTGAAACAAAAGTCCTAAAAGAGACCTCTTAATCATCTCAACCTTCTTAATAAAGGACTATTATTGAAGACCAAAATAACATCTTAAACATCTAAGGAGGAACATCACCAGGATCCTAAATCAAAATCTCAGCATTCCCAATATCAACGTATCAGCAAAGGTCCACGGGTGAACGTCTCAAAGATCCTGAGAGAGCATTCTCAAAAGATCTCAATAGGAGCATCTCAATGAAGGACTAGCTCGAAGACCAAAGGTTCAACCAAGAACACCTCAAGCATCTAAGCAGGAACATCTAGGATCCTAATCGGAAACCTCAGAGTTCCCGATATCAACATGTCAATCATCTCAAACATCCTAATAATCCAGAATGGATCATCTTAAAAGAGGAGCACATCAAAGGTCAACGGAACAACATCTCACATGGCTCAGGAGGAACGTCTCAAAGATCCTAAGAGAACATTCTCCTAAGAGAACAAGGTCTCAGCAGGAGCATCTCAACCATCTTAATAAAGGACTATCTCGAAGACCAAAGGTTCAACCAAGAACATCTTAAACATCTAAAAAGGAACATCACCAGGACCCTAAATGAAAATCTCAGCATTCCCAATATCAACATAACAAAGGTTCACGGAACAACATCTCACATGGCTCAGGAGGAACATCTCAAAGATCCCAAGAGAACATTCCCAAAGGTCTCAACAGGGGCATCTCAATCATCTCAAACATCTTAATATTGGAATATCTCGATAATCCTAAAAGGAGCATATAAAATCTATAGGAAGAACATCTCAATGGACCTCAAACATCTAAGAAGGAACATCTCAAGGATCCGAAAAGAAGCAGCTCAAGCATTGCAAACACCTTAACAAACCAGAAAGGATATTCTGGAAGACATAACGAAGCTCCAAAGAAGACTAAATCGTACATCTAAGGTACAACATCTCAAGGATCCTAAGAGGAACATGCCCAAATCTCTAATAAATCATAGCAGATTATGAGTGGAACATCCCAGTAATGGCTGTAGGAGTTCAAACCCATCACAGAAATCTGTTTTTTTGGGTTTGTTTTTTTTAACAGCTTATATTACTCGGTGCCCAGTGAGAAGGATTTCCAGAGCGTTCTATTTATAAATAATGTATTTAATAAATTGAGCCACTTGTCCTTCAGCAGTCCGATCTCCCTTACAGAGAAGCAGCGACACCAACCTTCTTCAAAGGAATTCTTTAATTAGAGCCAGTGTGTAAGTGTTTGATCCATTACACACAGTGGACTGAATTTGTAGGATTTATAAAACGCAGGCTCAAAGGAGCTCAGGAGAAGCAGGTTGTAGCTACGCCGAGGCTTCATGTCACCCGTGGCTAACACTCGAGTCATAAAGAGGGCCGTCAGAACGGAAGTCATTTCCTCGGTGTCGGCCAAGCCACGGGCGAGACGTCGTAACTGAAACTGAAATTAATGACCGCTTCGCCCTCTGAGAAAAGATGTAAAGATCTTCGAGAGCCACCCGAAACGTGACCTTCAACATCTGCTTATCTTTTATTTTAATTCACATGATTCGTTATTCAGACCTGACGACGCTTGATGGGCTGCTGGATTCTGAGGAGCAGAGGAACGCAAATGGATCTCGTTAACGTTCCTAGGGGAGATCTACAACGGCCTCGCCAAACCCGGAGGCGACCTCGCTCCGTTTCAGGTAGGATCAGATCCCGGGAGGTGTAATGGTGAAGCTTCTCAGCACACATCGGTCCTCCTGATTCCAGTTCATCATGGACCAAATGTTGGTTACTGATCTCCCAGTGGGTTCATCCAGAACTTCAGAACTTCCATGACACTAACGGTACGTTCCATCACCTTATTGCATCCAGGCCATGAAGGATTTTGAGAGCGAATGGGTTAATTATGAGCGGAACATCACTAATAACTCATAACCCATCTCTACTTTGGCTGTACACATCTTTAGTTTTTCAGTTACTCCAGGATCTACTCATCAGGCTCCGTAAACATCGTTCCCCGTCCCAATAAACGTCCACGACCCCAACTGGCATCAGCGGCTTTGGCGGAAAACGCTCTCCAAACGTAGTGATTAACCACTGAGCTGTTCTTTTCACGGTTTGGGATTAAGAAGCAGATGCCATCTGAACGCAGCCTCCTCTACAAACCTGTCACTTCCTGTTTTCGGATCTTTCTGATGGAAACGACGTCGGCCTTTATTAGCCGTTCCACTCAGCGCCGCTTCCTTTTCCTCACGTCTTTTGAAGTCGGTCCGGTCTGCATAAGTAAGTGCCCCTCGTTTAATCAATCTCCCAGCTGTCCTCGTTTGCTCGTCCTAATGAGCGGCCTCTTCTTCTTCTCGTTTCCTCGATGGGAGGGACGTGGTCGCGTCGGTTCGTGTACACCTCCTTACTTCCTTCTAGACGAATCGGGAGGCACGTCTTCGTTTGGGGCTCTGAAACCACCTCGACCATGAGACGTGAGCGAACCTGACGGCCTGTGACGGATCACGTCTTAGGTGTTAAACGCTCCTGATCGCCGAGGGAGACGTTAGAATAGTTCCAGCGTGCAGTCCGGAGCTGCCGGGCGCCGCCTCGAGCAGGGGCACATGGTGAGGAAGGTTCAGCATCAGAAGCTCGTCTGACACGGACGTGGGTCCGTAAAAACGGACGTGGGTTTGGTTCCTTTCAATCTTCAAGAAGACATGGCTTGCTTTTGTATTTACACTTCGGTTTGTGTTGCTCCTCTAAACCCTCCAGGTATAAAATAATATTTCTGTCCACCAAACCGTACACCCACCAGTCCTGTCCATTTATCCTTTATACTGTATAATCCATCCTTCAATCCATTTATTGTATTTATTTGTCCACCAATCCATTCATCCACCCACTTATCCATTCTATTACAGACCAACCATGGCCATATATCCATCTGCCAAGCCCAAAACCCACCAATCCATCCACCACGTGCCCAATGATCTAAATCCAATCATCTCTCAATCCACCAATCATCCATCCAGCTAATTTATCATCAATCTATCATCCGTCCCTCCACCCACCGCTCCTTTTTCCTTACCGTCCTCATCAATCGACGTTCCCATCGGAGGAAGACGAGGAGAGGCGGTCAAACTCCCCAAACGTCCCAAACCTGAACCTCCGAATCATCCGCTCAGAGGCCCCGGGTTTTAATCAGATTAAAACATCCGATTTAAATGTGTGCCGTGAAACCGCTTCCTTCACGGCCCAGTCCGGGGATTTCCACTCCTAACTTTGTGATCACCGGTGCCGCCTCGGGCTGGCACGAGTTTGATCAAACTTCAAATGGTGCGTCTGTGCTTTTTTTTATTTTATTTTATTTTTTAAAATTTTGTGTCGTAACGCGCCTCAGGGCCTGTCCTGTTTCTTTCTCTCTATTTTCCGGGGTTAGTCAGGAACCACGACACGTTCGGAGAGACGGCGCAGACATTAGATGTATAAACAGGTTTTAATATTAGACGACATTTAAAAATGGCAGGAAAAGACGTGGTGCAACAATACGAGCAAGCGTTCTGTCAAAACAGCAGTCGCTCTAAAGGAGCCCGAGGCACTTCAGCTTAATTACTTAACACTTAAAGCTCCAGAGTCGAGCCTGAAAGGCAACGCTCATGTTTTCGTAATGACTCGCCTCTCTCGGCGGAGGCAGGAGAAACAAAAAAATAAAAAAACAAAGAAAAACATATGGTACTCGATCCAAAAGTATTTGGACGCCCGTTTGTTTCGTTTCTCTTACTGGGAGGTGGAGACAAGCAGAACAGCCTGAAGTCACGCTGATTATTAGCGTGAACCCTCAGTGGACTCTGGAGGTCTGATAAGGTCTGTGTGGTTTGGTCTGTTCTCCGTTATGACCCTCTCTTTCCCTCCCTTTCCCTCTCTCTCTCTTTCCCTCTCTCTCTCTCTCTCGCTCTCTCTTACCCTTTAAGTCGGGATGAAAGCTGCTTCGGAGCAGAACGTGTAGGATGAACATTCTGAAGGAAGGAGCAGTGATACTGACAGAGCCGAGTTAATGAGTCTCTCCCTGCTCAGAGCTTCCTAACGAGTTTCTTCATGATTAAACGTGCTGACAGGTGATGCTACAGGGACGAGCCGAGGCTTCTCAGTTTGTTATTTTAATATCAAATCACGCAGACCCACAGGGATTCCGATTCTGTTAATCGGGTCCGGTTATTCTCGAATTTCGAGTTTGGATTTGATCATGGTGAAAAAGGGCCAAGTGTTTGTTCTTACGTTAAGCTCGTTTAAACCCATTATGGGGTTTAAATTCCCATCGACAACCCAGATTAAGTAATCTGATAAACAACCCTGGGAGATAAGTGTCTCTTTAATACAGAGGGACTTCTGCACTATCATTAATAGGGACCGAAATGCACATTTTAGATCTGCTACTCCCTTCTCAATCGACCCATGTTTAAAGCAGGGGTGAGTCGTCCCCAAACCTCGCCTCCAATGCCCACCTGGAGCTTCCCCGGCCCTTCGTCAGACTTTAAATGGCACTACGAATTCCAGAGCATATTCCGAACGAGGAAATTCAGTTACGGCTTAATTGCGCCTCATTAAGGCAGAACGGAGTGGGAGAAAACGTCTCGAGCCGATATGTGTCTTTTCATTTAATCCAATTTCACGGTGTCCCGTCAGGTCAAGCGCATTAAAGAAGTCATCAGCGTCGTTTCTCTTTTTTCGGTTTCATTTATCAAAGAGCGTAATAAAGCCAACCAAGGAAATTCTTCATTCATTACTTGATTCATTAAACACACTCAAGGTCGTTAGGCTGTTGGGGCGCTTGGGGTCAAACCTTGTCCTCCGTCATAACGTCACCTCAGACGTCCGGGTCACAGAGTAACAGGGACTGGACTGGGCGTGACGGTCAGATTTCTGATTTCCTCTCGGCTTAAATGAGCCACAAAACGAAGCACGTTTCCTCGCTGTTTATTTTCCATACCAGCAGCACTCGGCTCTCTCATGTCTTATCATCTCTCGCCAGCATTTCCGTCTCAATCAGCCAAAAGAGATTTTAACGAACGCCACCAGAAACACGGCGCAAAGCCTGCTTTTACTCTCTAATAATTCTAAGCCGAGGCTCGTTCCAGGGTTCCGGTATCTAAAAATTTCAGGAAGGAACCTCAAACAGGAGCAAAGATTTGGGTTAGTTTGGTATAAAAGAGATTTAGCTTTGTTTCGCCGTTAGGAAATTCAAAAGAGCGGGAAATTTGACTGAAGAAACCGCAAACTTTTGCAGAGTTTAACCAGCGCCGTGTCAAAACGTGAAGAGAAGCGATTGTGATTACAGTGTGATACCAACTTCCGCCACTAGGGGCAGCTGATTAAATCTATTTCTATACACACACACACTGTTCACAAACATTTGGGGATATTTTATTTGGAATGAAGCACCTTTAATTTACACTAAAAGGTTCACAGTGCACGGTGTGAAGCAATGCAAATAAGACGATCTAACGAGCAAAGGAGCATCATAAAAATCTCTGATACCTTCCTGCCGACGGCGTTCATGAATATGGATGTGGACGGACACGGTTCTCGTGTGGAACGATATCAGAGAGATTCCCTCTGCCTACAGAAGCTCCAGAGTCTCCTCCACGCTTCCACAACTCCTCCCAATCGATAAAAACACATCAGTCGAGTGTTCGGAGAGTTTCGGAAAAGAGAATGGTTTAAAATGATAAACACAGAGGATTTTTTGTCTCTCCGTCCTGCTGCACAGAGGTTAAGTTATGCAAACGGCTCTCAGGCTCGAATAACAAAAACACCAGCGCTTACGTAAGGGCTCATATCTCCAGGCTGAAGATTCTGCTGTAAGAGCATCAGACTCTCAGGGGATTATGGGTAACAGCGTTTACCTAGCAGTCAGAGAAACCCCTGGTGGGTTTAAATTGCAGTAATAAAGAGCTACCAGGGGGGAGCGCTATGTTTCACTACAGGAACCAAACTTACACGGAACCCACGGCCCGAGCCAGCTGTGTTCTTAATGTAATAAAGCAAAACAGCGGGGTGGTGATCCAAAGGGCTACAAAAGCTACACACACAAACACACACACACACACACACACTTATATAACACACACACACACACACACACACACACACACACAGATTCTGTGCCTAAACTGGAATCAGAATGAAATAGAGAGCTTAGTAGCCCAAATAGAACTGATACTGGGAATGGGAATAAAGGCTGAACATGGATTTAATGAACATTTTCAGATGTTTGATTATATAAAGTAAAACAAAAAATGAAAAGGTTCTTTATGTCCTTCATAGTTCTGAGCAGTGAACGGAATCTGATATTAAAATTCCTAATATAATATTCAATATCTAATATCTTAGTCTCTCTGAAAAAGACCAATAATAAAAAACAGATGAATAAAAGATCTAATCGCTGAACTGCATTCTTTCATAAGGTTCCTCTTTCAGTACTGCACCTCACGCTGATGCCATTTAGTTCTGCTTCACTGCTCTGGTGCAGGAAGCTTTGGGACTTTATATCCAAGTTTGGTTCTGCTAACGACTGAACCACGGTGGATCTGGAACCCCCTGATGCTGGGCTGCTGTTTCGCTTCCAGTAATCACTAACCATTTCAGTTCTGATAACCAATGGACCAACGGTTTCAATGCCATGCCCAAAGGTTGCTGTAAGAGTACAGATTTGACTGGTTCTAGCACCCAAGCTGCATATTCCAGTTCCAGATCCACAGCCAAATATACTGGTGCCAAATATTATCAGCTCAAAAGTTCCAGTTCCAGTACCAAACTGCGTTTGTTCCTTTAACGAAGGTTCCAGTTCCAATATCATGGAACAGGTCCAGAGGTCAGTACCAATGGTTTGTAGTATTGAAGGTTCCAGTTCCAGTGCCCAGAGGTTACCAGTCGAGGTTCCACTTCCAGCACACAAGTCTGCAACATCAGCACCAAATTATTCCTTTTCCAAATAGACACGGTTCCACTTTCTCAACCATACCTTCAGTACCAATAGTTCCAATATCAGTTCCAGTTCCAGTACTAAATGCTCTTGCGCCCTTTCTGGTACCAAAATTTCCAACTCAAGTACTACATCCATTCCAAGTCCAGTAACAAAAGGTTCTAGGTGGCACCAGTGGAACGTCATTCCAGTTCCAAACCCAGACGTTCCAAATATGTCCTACTTATCCATACATACTGGTTCCAGTTCCGGTACCAGTGCCGAGGGCTGTGATATCGGCACCACATAGGGCTTTTCCAGACCCAAATCTCTCTTTAGACCTCATCTTGTTCTTCGTTCTTTTGTTTTGAAGACGTTCCCCCTCCGCTGGGCCTCGTCACCTCCTGCCAGTCTGATGTTCTGGATCCTTTCCAAAGCAGCAGGAAGCTCGTCAGCTTTTGACAGCGTCAGTCAGGAGGTACGGTCCCCCTCCCCCCCCCTTCCCCCGTGGTGCGGGCTCTTTGTCCTGATGCGGGGCTGAATAATGGAATTTGGCATTTTGTGAAAACTGTGTTACTCTCCAGGACTGAAGTTTTATTAAAGATGTAAATAAGTCTGAGAAGCAGCACGGTGCAGAGATCACCGTCACCATCGTTAGAACCACGTAGACGTACGGTTAATTAAACACGGAGATTAAAGATCATGCAAAGATAAAGTGACGTTACTCAAACAATCATGTTATTTAATGCACATATTTACTGGCTAATTCGATTATAATCAAATCTGTTTCGTCTCAGCATTTAGCTAAAAATCAAACAATGTATTTTGATATCATTTTAAGTTGT
>JAVSBV010070560.1:0-10281 GCA_033117975.1 Parotocinclus spilosoma
TAGTTCAGATGTTAGTTAGTTTAACGATGCATCGTACCACGTTAGTTCATTGCAAGCTCCGTCGTTGTACGGGAAACACCCCAGAACAGAAAAATCTGTCAGTAAACAATGCATCACACCCAACCTAAACATGTATGCATGGAGAGATCTCAATGATTCAGCGTCTTGGCTCATCATTGGTGAGCTTCCTACACCAGTTGGAAAAGCAGCGTCTTTTCTTCCACCCCTGAAGTGTAAAGACTTAATGATTGACTAGGTATGGATATATTATTATGATAAAAAAAAGCCCATGTGTTAATACCCATTACCGAACAATGGCAGTGATGTAAATTAATGCAGTGCCACCTGAGGGATCAGCGATCATGGGAATTCAATGTTGGTCAAACTTGCCGCTTACTTGCAGAGATTTCTCCAGATTCTCTAAATCTTCGGATAATATTATGGACTGTAGATGATGGAATCCGAAACCCATTGCAATTGCACAATGAGAAACATTGCTCTTAAACTGTTGGACTTCTTGCTCATACAGTGGTCAACCTTGCTCCATCCTTGCAACTGAACAACTGAGCCTTTCGGGGATGCTCCCTTTCCAAGTCTTTTGATGCCCCTGTCCCAACTCTTTTGGAACGTGTTATAGGCATCAAATTCCAAATCCATATCTGTTTGAACACTAAATATCTTGTATTTGTAGTGTATTTAATTGAATTGAAACTTTTGAAAATCAGTTGCCACTAAATCTTCATTAACTTATTTCACCACCTGCAAACCAACCACTTTATTCAGGCAAACTAATTTAGGCAGCTGAAAGAAATGGGCTCAGACGATCTTGTCATATTTTAGATTGGAGGTGGGTTATATGTTAAAATCATTACATCCCAATATTTGAAGATATTTGTGGGTCACTGGGTAGCACTGTTGCCTCACAGTGAGAAGGTGGAGCAGTCTGGGTTCTTTCTGTGTGGAGTCTGCATGTCCTTTCCATACTGTATGGGTTTACTACAGTTTCCGCTCACATTTCATACACTATTTGGTGTCATTGGTGACCAAGTGCCCCTTGTGTGTCTGAGAACATGAGTGTTTGTCCCCTCTAGGGTTGTCCCTTCCTTGCACCCTGTGCTGCCGGCTAGGCACTTGGGGAACCACAACCCTGATCAGAATTAAGCGGTTATGAAAATGAATGAATATCACCATATGCGATTGGAAAAAAATGCAAAAGTAATGACACATTTACTAAAATTAATTTTGAAATATCCCCAAAATTGTTGTGAGCAGTATAATACTTTACCTAGTAATGTAATTTTTATTTAAAACGTGCCACGCTTCATCCAATTAACATGACTCATCATTACAATCATGCATGTTATTTAAGCACTGATGATGTCCTCTGTGTTTTAAGAAAAGCATGCTGTCTATCATGATAACAAAATCTATCATTTTATGATAGAATATCATTATATTGCCCACCCCTGCTTTAGGCCCAAGATATACACGGTCAAATTATCTAATTCTTTTTATTGATAAAATACCAGAAAAGAATGAGATACAACTTTGGGACAATACTGCAACATTCTTAATCATGCTTACAACGCATGATTGGTGCTGCACCACCTACGCACTCATGTACTACAAATAACATGTACTAACAGACTTTACACACCTTAGAAGTGTATTTGTCTAAGTGATTATGAACATTAACAGCAAACGTCAGTGGTGAATCTCTGTGCAAACACACCTGGCTGAACAGCTGAGGTGGAAAGAGATGTCTGAGATTTGTGTCGTGTGTTTTTGCACCAGGCTGTTCTGCGTGGCCAAAAATCTGTGCCTGTGGTAAAATGTGAAACCTTTTATTTTAATGGTTCATTTGGGTATGACTAGATTCGAATAGAATACTTCAATATGCTGAAAAATACCCATCTACCCTGTATAAATATCTATCAAAATCCTATGTTGCTGTGGCCACTTAATATCCAATCAGCAACTGAAAGTTACAAGAGAACTAAAGCAATACAGAGTAAGAATACACATTCATGCACTTAACACAGAGTCACACAGAGAGACTAGCACCTTCCCTATGCTCACAATCCTACTGCTCTCACTAATGTTCTGCACTCCATTCAGACAAAGAGGACTTGTGTCACTCTTTAAAATGTAACATGCCGCCAGTGTTTAGTTGGTTAGGTTGGTTAATTAAGCACTGATAGCCTTTATATGATCAAAAAAAAGCATGCTGTCTAATCACAAAAACAAATTTATAATGAGACGATAAAATACCATCCCATTTCCAACCCCTAATTTTAAGTAAATAACCCGTTTTCCCCACACATTTCAATTTCCTTTAGTGTCATTTCATTTTTAAGCAACAATTAATATTCTAGTAACAGCAGCAAGCCAGTACATTGCAAGACTTTTACAAACATTTGTGAAGGACTCAAAATTTTGTCTAATTAAAGTTAGCGACTGGAAAAGTCCGGAAAATATTGACATCCAAATTTGTGTCAATATCACACAACCTTACATACAGGCTGTGGAAGTACTTATTACAATTTAGGCTTAAGACAGGAGCAACTCAGTTCACATGGTCTGTGTGCCACATGGCACAAATTTATAGCAGGCTAAGGTATTAATAGTTTTTAATGTGTCCAAAGATTATGTATTATTTGTGTTAGGAATATGTATCAGTTATATCTGTGTGATAAGATTGGCATTCTCTTGAGATTTAGTTCACGGACAGACATTTTCCTTTCAGAATTTGCTACTATAACTCATATTTTATCGTTCTGTCATTGACGGTAAGCTGTCCTGATACCATCACCACCATGATACCATCACCACCACGTTCACAGATGAGATGAGGTTGTTATGCTGGAATGAGACGTCTTTCTTTCTTCAAACATCAAGCGTCTGAATCCAACCAAAAATGCTCCGTTTTGGCCACATCCATTTACAATGTGTTTTTCCAATAGCATTCAGAATTGTCCATGTACCACACTATAGGCAGCAGTGCTTTATTTGGAAAGTAATGGCTTTTTATGAACCCATGCTACATGGATTCAGGTCTAAAAAGTGTTATCTGAACGTATCATCACAGGAGCCATGACCTTTAGACATATACAAGTACAGGAAGCACACAAGGCATGTTATGTATTTTAAAAGAAAGTCACAGATCTGTTAACCAATAACAATTCACAAATGACAGCTGAAAGCGGAGTATGATTATATTGTATGTCTTAGGTATGCACTGCACAAAACTCCTACGTTAAATACACTACATTGTTTTACTTCAGGAGTAATCATGACAAACGTTTCGTTTTGTGTTATTCTTATAAAGGCTTGGTAAGCTTACACTTTGTTTTTTGGTGTATTTTTAATAAATGTAATACAAATGTGAAAATCAACATTTGATTGCGTTTTTTTTTTCTGAAGTGAGCTGAGGTATACATTCATGTTTTGAAGTACATGAATTATAATCACAAATTAACATCATAAATATTTCTGGCCAGTTTCAACATAAAGCATTCACATTAACCCTGCCAATGACAAAGGGTGACTGTCCGCTATTTCATAAATTGCAAATGGCTTGGTTTTCATTCAAATTTGCAAATAAAGACATCATTTCTTAAACGGGTATCCAAATACACAAATACCTGGGTCTCCAACCCAAGTCAAGTCCATGTGCAGGAAATGCTGATACATATTCATCAGTATACAAGCAAAAGCAAAAGCAAAAGGTCCCATTTTACCCCAATTATCTTGGTCAGATTACACTCGAATGTAGGGCTTTTGATCCAAAATTCTCTAAGCAAAGTCAGGTGGACTATGGACAGGGGGAGCAGTATGGCCTTCACAATAAAAGCACCACCTGGGATTTGAAACCATGTTTCATGAAATGCAATTTTTAACAACTGGCTCTACTGAGTACATCTGATATGCCAACAGAATGCAGTACAACCAAATCCAATGAACAAAGTTCGTAAGCAACAGTAGTTCTTGTTTGTACGTTCGCTATACGTGTAAATCGCACAATAAAGGTTAAATAAACATTTAATATGTTACATAGCACGTCCTGTCTTGTAACATGGGGCATGTTCGTTTAATCAGACCAGCCGGTTATTAGGACCAAAACGATTGCGTCCCAATGTGGTCCGATTAACCGGAATCGACATGTATACGTATGTGTGTGTGTTGTGTTTTATTTATATATATATAAACTTGCCTGTATGAGGTGCCTGATACCATCCAGTGTGTTCGTGCTTATTGTTCCCAAATACAGGCATTACTGTGTTTTGATGCCTTACCTATGTTCTTATAGTTTGCTGTCTGTGTAGTGCCAATTCAGTTAGGTATTGCAGACACTATAGAAATTATTGAATTGTATATACATTTTTGCATACATTTTGCAGTATAATTTTTCAGCATAGATGAATAATGTCCAGCCTGTTTCTATATGACCTAGTCTGGTTTCTAATTTATAATATTGTAGTTTGACAGGCTGCAGCTTTATAAAGGTAACAACTTGTTTCTTAATCTAAGCTGTCATCATTACAAATCTTACACTGTGATTCACTGATACTACCGTGCATATGAGCCAAAATAGTAAAATACTAAATAGTAGCACTCAAGGCTAGTCTGATAACATCAATGGAAAAACTTTTCCAAACTCTTTACATTTTTCTTACGAAGCTGATCTCGTGTTAAGTGAGATGTATATTTCTGTAAGTGTATCACGGATGACACTGTAAGCTATTTCACACCTCCAGTGACCAGGACAGCTGCAGAAGAATTGGAATCAAGTTTATATATATCCATTGTTGTTGCTTTATCAGTCTCTGTCTCTCTCTCTCCAGTGTATAAATACTATTTCTGTCTGAGGCTAAAATTCACACACACCCACCAACATTGGACACCAGAAGATTGGAAAAATGTTGACTAGTTTGCCGAGTCTTGATTTCTGTTACAACAATTGTTAATATAACTGATTTCTATGCTGTTTACACCAGAATAGAAATCGTGGATCCATCCTGCCTTGTAATAATGGTTCAAGCTGATGTTGGTGGTGTAATGGTGTGGGGGATATATTCTTGGCACACTGAGTTTCTTAATGCCAACTGAGCATTATTTAAACAACACAGCTTACCTGGGAATTGCTTCTGAGCATATTCATTCTTTGATGACCACAGTGTCCCAGCTTCTATGCACCATATCACTAAGCTCAAATCATCTCGAACTGCCTTCTTGAACATATTGGATGAGTTCCCTGTACTCCAATGGCCTAGACAGTCACCAGATCTCAATCCAATAGAGCACCTTTGGAATGTTTTGAAATGGGAGAGTTGCATCATGGATGTGACAAATCTGCAGCGTCTGCGTGATGCTGTCATGTCTGTATGGACCAAGATTTGTGAGGAATGTTTCCAGCACCTTGTTGGATCTGTGCCATGAAGATTTATGGCAGTGCTGGAAGGCAAATGGGTCCATCCCAAGTTTAATTTCATAAAAAAAAAAAAAAATTCTTTTTATGCTCACTTAAATTATCCACTATTCTTTTCAACACACAAGTCATTTTAACTACAGTAGTTAGCAAACATAAGTTGCTCACAAAATATGGGGATATTTCAAAATGAATACATAGAGGATCCCACAAGAACTGCTGGACAATCTGATCCTGTCCATGCCTCAGTGTGTTTTGGCAGTTTTGGGTGACCATACACCCTACTGAACAGCCAATGTGTGGTACTCTCATCCAGTTTCACATGCTTCTCTTCACCTTCATGTCACTTACTAAACAATCACAATAATTAAGTTTACCTCTCTTCTGCGTAACCAAACAACTTTCTTTGACTTTTCATTTGCTTTTCTGATGATCTTGTTTAATGAAATAAAGTCAAATGCTTTCTTTCTAATCACTTCATATTCATTTTGAAATATCCCCTAATGTTTGTGAGCAGTATATTGGCTCCTGTGTACATTTGTGTAGATTTGATGTATTATGTTGTTCCTCGGAAAAGAAGCCTTATGGACAGATAAAATTTGGTAGCATTTTTGTACATATTCATTATGAAATATTCCCAATTTTTTGTGAGCAGTGTATGTGAAAAGGTTTATTCTTTAGGGCTTAGTTTTAGGTTAGTCTAACCTCAGTCACCTCATCATATTTATATTATGCACAGGTAACTGGTTACACACTGTATTCTGTCACACATGATCTAGCATGTTTAATGAAAATAGTTCTCACTTATACATTATTTACATCCCAAATTTACAGTATTGTCCCGGCAACTGAGTTTTTGCTTTTTTTTAGGTTAGTTATGTTTGGAAACAGGCCTCAAGCTGGGTTAATAACAAAAAAAACACTGGTTCTGGGTGTGTTATATGGGCCTGTTGGTACATAGATAAAAAATGTATTTCTTGAATTTCCCTCTGTTTGAGGACATTAAGAGCAGAATCACCCACAAGTTTAAAAATTGAACTCATCATAGTATACTAATATAAAGACAGAAGTATGGAAATTGACCTCTTAAGTTATCCTAAACCCGTTTTAAGTCTTAGGGTTGAATGACACGCTAGGATATTGGAATAAGATGTTCTGTGAGTGGCTGTGTGTAAATAACAGCTGATAAATAACTAGGTATGACACGCTTAATGACTTATGGCATATATGATTATAAAACTAAGCATAGTAAAGTAATGTCAGCTAGTAGAGAAACAGATGTCTACAAAGTTTCAGGTGTTAAAACATTTGTTCATTGTTTGTGCTCCAAGAAAATGATAGATGATAGAAAACACAAATCAGTATTAATAGTATTGTGTGATATATTAGATGTCCCATCATGTGTAATTGGTGTTTAATGTCAGATGTATGAATGGGTGCATGCCAGTAAATTAACGCTTGCAACTGTGAATATCTCAAAGCTGGGGCATTACCAGTGAAGATAAATATGTAATGTCCTGAGCTTTGGATATGAAAGGATCTTAAGGATCTTTATCTCATTACAGCTGGGAAATGGTTGACTCAAGCCAGGAGAGCAGTTCTGGAGCAGAAGCTCAGTTCACAGACTGCTGGTTAAGCCTCAAACTGTTCCTAGAAGAGACGTTGTCTTTCAAACAGCAGAACCCAGGCAAGGTACTGTACACCTCTGCTATTTTGAACAGTGCATTTGCTTATGTTGCAAGTAGAAGGGTGCTTCTTAAAAGAGAATTTAAATACTACATGAATTGAAGAGTTTCAGTATGACATGCGCCACATGGAACAAATTTGAATGATTATATTTAGCACTGCATCCATATTTGAAATTGTGGAGTAGTAGTGTGGTATTTTAAACCATCTTCATTTCTGTCTGCAGTTTTGTCTGCTGGTGTGCAGTTTATGTTTTTTTCTGGCTGTGCTGGGCAGTTACATTCCAGGAGTTGTTATTTCGTACTCCATAGGTAAGTTTATCAGATATATTTACTGGCGATTGGAAAGGAAGCTTAATTATTTATTGTACCAGTTTTTCCTTCCCTACTATTGTTAATACGTGAAATGTTCTCAATTTTAGGCCACCATTAGATTTGTTGTCCATTTGTTGACATTTTGTCGACGATTGGATCCAAAAATGTCAAACTCTGATTTGTCACACCATAAAACTCTTTTCCACTGATCTTCATCCCAAACGTTGTGAGCAGCTTTAGCATCTGTTATCCTTTTCATCCTGTTCCCTTTACAAAAAGTGGTTTCTTGGCTGCCATCCTCCACAAAAGTTTAAGCTTATTTGGACTGTAGAAAGGTCAACTTGGAATTGTAATAAAGTTCCCAGATGCTACTATTACTCAAGTGTAAGGGGGAGTCATACAAAATTTTTGCCACTGTAGATACCATAAGCGGTTTTCTATTTCAGTTGTTTTAATATTGCATACACATGTTCTATTTGTATACTAATAAAGAGACTGAGAAATAATTATATATGGTAATTATGAACAGCACAGTGGCTCGGTGGGTAGCATCGCTTGCCTCACAACAAGGAGGTCCTGGGTTCAATCCCAGGGTGGAGAGGCTTGGGTCCTCCCCGTGTCTGCGTGGGTTTACTCCGGGTACTTTGGTGTCCTCCCAAAGTCCAAAGACATGCGTGCTAGGTTAATTGGTGTCTCCAAATTGTCATTGACTTGTGTATGCAAAACACCCCAGCCGTGTAAAAGGAAACAGCTGCACGCCGGTCCCAAGCCCGGATAAATTGGGAGGGGTGGAGAAAGCAATGGCAAACTACTCCACACTCCTGCCGAAATACTTCATGGATCACACTGATGAAGGACAGAAATGTGTGGAGATCAATGATCCATCAAGTGATCAAGAGTCGGGTACGACTGCACGGTTAATTCCATTCCGGATAACAGATGCGGTTTTCTGTTTTTCTTTTCAGTTATACTGCAGCAATACTGCATACACATTTTCTATTTGAATTCTAATAAAGAGACTGAGCAATAATTATATATGGTAATTATACCATTGCTAGAATAATAGTTTATCTAATCTAAGGGTTTCCTACGGCTTTTGCTCAGTACTGTATATTTGCTTATGTACTGTAATGGCATTCTCAGTCTGTGTATGGTTATTTCAGATTGCCCTGCACTGACTAGCTATGACATATGTTAATTCTCTGTCCATCTGCTTACCCCAGTGCTCAGCATTTTCTTATGGCCTCTGGTGTCATCCCACGAGTTTGGCATGTGGTTGGAGCCAGTTCTGCAGAAACTGGACTTTGGAATTGGTCGCTTTATTCAAAAAATCAAGCAGAATCATGGTAATGAAATATGATCTACATAATTATTCACAGAGCAAATACATGCACAACAGATTGATCTAAAATTACAGTAATGTGTGTAATCCTCATCTTTTTTTTAACCCAGAAAAGAGACTGCAACAGGCACAGGCTGAGAAGGACAGCATTGAAGCTGATCTGTCCTTACTGTTTCCCAAGGTGAAGTAAAGTTGATTACTTTATCCTATTATTTTTACTTATTAAAATGCATTGTGTCACTGAATGTGAAAGATCTTCATGTGGTTATACAGACACTAAATCGTTCAAACAGTACTCTGATCAGCCGATAGTATGGCACAAACAATCATGCAGGTATGAGTGAGCAGCTTCAGTTAATCAACAGTCATTTTATATTTAGAGAATAACAATTAGGCTCCACGAAGGTTAACACAGTATTGTGCTGTAAGTAAAGGCAGTTTGCGAGTGCCTGCAAGTATTACAGGTTAATTAATAAATAATAGTTCGAGTTAATAGCAGACCCAATACACAAGCAGGGAGGGTCACACAGATAATCAATACTCCTTAATCCAAGGATACAGGTAAAGGTCAAGGTTAAAGGATGAGAGTGCCACACATTGACTGTTCATTAGGGTGTGTGGTCACCCAAGACTGCCAAAACACACTGACAGTGGTGGTGCATGGCATGATCAGTTTGTCCAGCAGTTCTTTTTGGGGGTAACTTTCAGCTCCAGAAGTGTTGTGGGAGGCATTGGATAATTTGCCAGACTTCTTCCTAGTACAACCCAGGCATGCTAAATGGGATTTAGGTTTGTTCACGCCAGATCAGGAGTCAGAATCATATTGTCACTCTGCAAACTGAACTGTGACTCATCAGAAAAGAGGACAGTTGACTGATGACCAATGATGATGCTCATCAGTCCACCTTCTACAGGTTTTAAGGTGTAGCAGATAATGGAACGCATATCATTGGTCTCTGGGCATGCAGTCCAACATGATGGAGCTGATTTTGTATGTTCTGGATGCATATCTGTCATCCAGTGGCAGCAGGAAACTGTCCCCACTACTCTGCTGCATTGCTATGCCTGCTTCTTCTTGCCGATAAGGTCAAGTAGCGGTCATCTCTTGCTATTCTGGCAGATGGGTGACCCTGCCCTAGTCGTCTTTGTGTACTGCTTTAGTCTTTTGAAAGTGACTGCACAGTCTGCTAATCATGCTTTGGGATGTTCTAAGTGATCTTTCCACTGTTGTTTCTGTTTGACCAGCTACAAGACATCTCCAAGCATCATTTCCATTATGTATATGGTAAAATTTTTGCTATGTCTCTAGTAATAACCTTGATTGACTTGAGGACTGATCTGTTTCAGATGGACTCCATGGTATGTAGAGAGATGTCCATTTCAGACACTGAGGTCTCAGAAGTAACATGGACAGATAACGGCACCTTTAACTTATCGGAGGAACACACACCTCAGTCAGAGAACTCAGATGGTAAGATTGTCTGTTCTTTGTGGTATTTGTGTAACTCAAC
>JAVSBV010070571.1:0-10281 GCA_033117975.1 Parotocinclus spilosoma
CTCGAGGTGTGCCCCGACTAGAGTAACCACCGGGTAAAGACGCACTCTATAAGACGTATCCCGGTCTTGTTTTTTTATTATTGCATGCACTTTCAAGCTCACTTTCGCCCACTGGCGTTCGGATCACCTCCGTGCCTCAAACCATAAGTGACATCCTGCAAGCTGTGCTTTATACAGCTATGCCCTATTCTGGGAGCAACCTTGGCGTGTCAACTTATACTTTCGATTTTGTTTTGTTAGGAGTCTTTAAGCTCCACCCTTATACCCCCTTTTGGTTGTTTCTCATTATTTCCTCATTCTTATTATACGTCGTGGGGTACACCTATCCCGCATACTTGGGTCCAAATTAAAACACCACCCTAATAAATACCGCAACAATTATGTGGTTACTCCCTCATATTAGCCCCAGTACTGCAAAGTGGAATAATGGAACTGCACAGCTGTAGTAATACAAGTATCTGTATACTCACCTAACACAAAAATATAGAACAATAGGGCCAGATTTTTTAGGGAACTCATGCTCCAGCACGCGTTTGTCCAACTGCAGCCAGCTGAAGTGACCCCTAAAAACAACAAATAACAAGAGATCAGTTTCCGGATACAGAGAGTTACTTCCTACTGAACAGAAAGAGTGCAATTTCCTTGGTCAGTTCAGATTTTTCTAGACACATGTTAGACCGATACTGAATAAATGAAAGCATACAGAAAAATTTTTGTTCAAAATTTAAGGTAACCTTCTTTGCTTAAAAAGGCAGCAGGGGTTCCTGGCTTGTACCTGGCTCTGCACTCTGTCTGGCTTTAACTTCCTGGCCTTTGTTACTTTTGTTAAAGCAGCTAAGCTTTGTGTCACTGTCTCATGCTGCACAGAATTGGTTACATGAGACTGATCAGCAAAAAAACATGATGGCTGTTTATTTTTTTAGATTTTCAAATTCTGTGCATTTTAGTCTTTATAGCTGAAGTCCATTTTTGTTTCTCATTTCCGAAAATTTCATCCATGTTCTTTGCATCACGGAAATCACAGGGCCCTATCTCATATTTGAATCGAATATTCTATTTAAATCTGATTGACACTTAACTTATTTATATTATTACTCTATATTATTGTATTAATACTAACATAACAGTACTCGGAACTGATACATGGGTTTGATACAATTGAATAAATCTGAGAGACCATGACTGATTGCGTGTGTGTCTGACATTGAAAAGTAAAGCAACAGAAGAGACAGCTACGAGTTTATTAGCATTTCCCTAGCGACCCCAGTCTGGCGTCTCGGAAACTGCCATGAAACACAGGTTGAAGGTCATCGAAAATGACTAGAATTCTTAATGTTTCAAAACTTCAAATACCACATTCCTCCAGAGAGCTGTGGAAAATGTGTAGGCGGGTTTATGTGGTTAGCTCCAGATTTATTGGTATTCTTTGTGAAAATGGGTAGAAAAGGTTATGAAAACGTGGTTTACGTGTGTGTGTGTGTGTGTGTGTGTGTGTGTATGTGTGCGCATGTATAATTGTGTGAGAGAGAAAGAGAGATTTTCAACTTCATGCTAACAGTCATCTAGTATATTATATGCTAAATTATAACCACAGACATGAACTCACGTGTCATCAGTGTAGGAAATTCCAAAATACTCCTTCTCTTTCAGATTGAAGTGCGACGCTACCAGATCCAGGAGATCCTTGGCCATCAGTTTCGGCTGCAAGAGTAAAAGCACTAATTAGTATTCTGCAATGTGTGTATAATAAATCCATTGACTTCTTATTAGATGTGCAAACTTGTGAAACAAAATACCAGTGTGTGCATAGAAAAACCCTGATTACATTCAAAACTTAACTTTCATACATACATTTTCCTATCCGCTTAATCCTGAGGCTGAGGATACAGATGCAAGGCTAGAATAAGCCTAGACAGGGTACACCTTGAACACAGGGAGGACATGAATAATCCACATCAGACAGAGTCCAAGGTTGGGACCAAACCAGAGATCTGTGAGATGCTAGCACTAACCAATGCACCACTGGTTCCACCAACTTCATTTTATGTATAATTTGTATTGTACATTGTGTAAATGCGGGAATATATTAATTTAGCAGTATACCTAGCCTGACAGCGGATAAAATCATGATTTTGGATTGTGAACAACAAAAGTATCTAAGCATCTGCCATTAAAGAGAAACAGCAAGAACAGTCATACTAAACCTAACTAACCTAAACTAACCATACTAACCCTACCTAACTACCAAACTATGACCCTGACAGACACACAAATATACCAGTAACAGCCTAGCATTGATCACATATGATAAAGCAAGCAATGGCTTGAAAGATCCCTAATGCCTTGCCTTTTTACCATGACAACAATATGATACACAATAAAATAGTCTAAAACAGAGGGTTTAAGCAACTGTTAAAAACAGTAGTAGATTATAATTCTTCTTCACAAAAAGAACATAGATGACTGAATCTAAAAGGAACCTGTGTGCATTTGGCCAATGTTTTTTCTATTTTATTTTATTACATTGTTATCACGTTATTATTCATGGACATACAAAAATAAGTCTAACATAAAAACTAACATTCAAAATGATTGTGATAATGATCCAGCATAAATAATTGTGATTTTTTTTCTCCTTTGCTTCATTTACAGACATAATACTTAGTCATTTTACAGTGATCTTGACTCACAGAGGCAATGAAGCAATACCTTCTTTGTAATTCTGTGTATGACAATATTCTGCACAACATCTCTGAACTCCCCATGTTCTAAACACACACGCCCTAAAGGCATGATGTCACGTGTGTCTGTGTGCCATGTGTGTCCACAAGCCTATGTTTAACTCACTAATTATTGTTTCTGTTCCACACTGGCCTCCTTTCATTAACTCCACACACCCACATCTACACACATACACACACAGCACATACACTCACAAACACACAGCAAATATTAATCTGTGGATCCTATACACAGCCACCAAAAACACATGCACCCATGCACACACTCACTCTTTTTTTCTTATGTACATATGTGCATAATAATAATAACAACAATAATATTGTCATACTATTATTATTATTATTATTTTTATTATTAAATGCCATATTTATTTTTTCCCTTTAAAAATGATTGCATTTGACTATACTGTATTTATAGTACAAAAGTCTTACTCCACCTTTTTATTTGTTGTTTTAGAAATAGGATGATTACCATAAATAACATATTTTTGCCAACTAGACAAAAAATGTCAAACTTGGATTCTTCACTCCATAATACTATTAATACTCCACTCATCTGCGTTTTAGCATACCTTTGCCTTTTCACCCTAAACCCCTTCCGAAAAGTCCATTTCTGGTTAAACATTTTTGGGACTGTAGAAGTGCTAATTTGGTACTCCAATGAAGCTGCCAATCTGTTTTGCCAACTGTCCTGCTTAAACACAATAAAGACCAGCATATGATGTATTTTGGATTCTGGTATACTGGTTAGTTAGAAAAACCATGCAAATTCAATGCTCCAAAACAGTGATTAGTGCTAGTCTGGTGATGGTTTAGCTTGTGAACTCAACTGGTCTGCTATTATTAATTAAAGCCAGTTGACCAGCACACCACTGTTTAAAACACAACATATGCAGATTTTTGCTGTTTTACAAATGCTAAAAAAAAGAAAAAAAAATTATTTATATTGCAGCTTTCAAGCAACAGTTCATCGTGCTTTTTGCTAATGGTTGCCAGCGAAATAACATTTTGTTCAATTAAACTCTTAGCAGCAGGTGGTTCATCTTGGATTTACAAATTCACACCAAACAACAGAAGCATTGCTTTCTTGACTTGAATTGCTTGACTGACTACTGAAGGATTTGTCCTTTACATTGTAAATTTGAGAGGGGGCGACTTTAACAGTGTTTCATTTTTGTATAAACTTTTCAAACCAGACTAAACATTAGTTCAGACATACGTTCAATGGTAAACTTGATGAAGATACCAAACAAATGTCCAAGCAAAAGTCTTATACTGTAGCAGCTTATGAGCTCACAGGGAAGGAACAATTCACTTCCTTAATTAGCTGCAGTATGCGAGTGCGGGTAAAGGAAGTGGTTTCAATGTAACCACGACCTGCAAGCACTGACTGCTTGTGGTTGCCATTATTTTATGGGTCATACCATGTGTTTATGCCTGCCAGCAGGCAGTATATGCTATAGACCCTACATACCAACTGAGATATGATATGAAATTATGGTATGTACAGGCCTTATCTGAGCTCTATGACTGAAACCAATTAGGAGGTAATAATATCTTGGTGTTAAGATATAAGAGTAAGATATGTATGTGTATATTTGCTTGTAGTAATAGCTTTACTCCAGATGTTTTATCCTCTGCTGCAGTAGACATATCTGGTTCTGATCACACTGGAGATAAGCTTCCGGAGAACCTCGACTTGACAAGTGTGATATAATTCCTGTTCCTTATGCGCCTCCTAAATGACTAATATTCACGGTGCCATGATTTAATAACAAAGCAATAGGGACAAATTAAATAAAAATGACACTTCATATACGGAATTTATCATTTATTTGATTGCAATGGTTTGGACTGTCATCATATTCTTCCCAGACTGATTCTGACAGACAACAAACAATTCCTATTACAGAATGGTTATCGATTTGCTTTGAGGCCTATGTTACAGACTTTATCGCTACATTTCAAAACACAAAGTACGCATTTTTATAATGAGGCTTCCTCATTGTTTTTGATTTCGGGAGTTCATGTGTGTACATGGTGCCCACTAAGTGGTTGGATTACTGTAGATTTGTTATACAAACTATGTGTTCTTTCACTGGTGATCAACTGTTGCTGACAATGCATAGCTAGACATTCCAGTTGGCTTGTAGCACAGCAGCAGTTTACACCTTACACCCACAGTCTAAATTACAGCCGCGAGCAATAGCATAAAGAATCAGAGACAGAACACAAAACACTTTAGGACTTCAAGATTCAACAGGATAGTCAAGAAACATATACAGCTACCCCAAACCTCCACCTCAATACTCAGACTGTCATTAGATCAAATTACAGCACAGCAAAATTATAGCCTGTAAACACAAGTCTTTGGAGGACCTTCCTTACTTAAAGAGGACATAGACACAACATCTCAGTCAAAGCCCATGGATTTATGTTACACAAACAAGGACAAGGCATAAACTATACGAAGGGATGGCATCCGTTCACCACTAGCTTACGCTAGAACATTTACAATCAAAGCCTGACATCTTTCTGAACATGCTTCCAGGTCAGAGAAGTAATTTACAAGGATCAAAGGGTCTTTTGGGGGGGGTTTACAGGCCACACTAATTACCATTAGATCAAGCCCGATTCTTCATAATTATCTGGCTCCCCAAACCACAAAAGTCAGACTGTTCACCATTAGTTCTCCACAGTTATAGACCACAGCATTTACGCACCACAACTAAAACTATTCAAAACTATTAGCAATTAGTAGTTATTAACTATTAACCATTAGCTTTCCACTACTAATGCTTGCCATTAGCTCTACATGGCTATTAGCTGTCTACAATTAGAGTTAACATTATTCACAATAATCAGACTGTTAAACTATTCTGCTTCATTCTTAAAGCATCCCATAGAAAAGTCAAACAGACAAGGTGCATATTATAAGAATCAAATCAGAATCAAAACTGGAGGCATTGAACCAGAATGAAGACTAGAGAGATACACTGCTCAAAAATTGGACCTCACAAGAACTGCTGGACAATCTGATCCTGTTCATGCCCCATCACTGTGTGTTTTGGCAGACTTGGGTGACCATACAACCTACTGAACAGTTAATGTGTGGCCCTCTCGCCCAGTTTGACATTCTTCTGTCCACCCTCATGAATATGTCCCTTGCTACTCAATTACAATAATTGAGTTTGCATAATTAAACAACTTTCTTTGACATTTCATTTGCTTTTCTGATTATCTTGTTTAATGAAATAAAATGCTTAATTTTTTAATCGCCTTATATTGATTTTTAAATATCCCCTAATTTTTGTGAAAAAAATGCAGTGTAAAATCAGAATCAAGGCCAGATTAATCAACTCAAAAGTGAAGCTAAAGGAATTACATCAGAATCCAGATTACAAGGATTCAATTAGAATAAAGATCAAAAAGGTCTGCTTGAAGATGTTTGTATTTTATTAGCACTCTAAGGCCTGGCTGACTGACTCAGGTGACCTGTTTGGAAGCAGAACTAAACCTAAACAAATATATCTGAGCTGATTGGATTAGTCAGAAAAACTGTGTGGAACTGTGTTTGTTCTCACTGAAGCTTGCATCACCAACAGAGATGCCGACTGGCGTTGTTATGGCAACGCACATGAACCAAAATAACTCAGTTCAATGTTGAAGCTTAGCAGACCTCACAGTTCTTACCTGCTAAAGCAGATACAGAGATACATAGTGCAGCAATGTGTATGTACCAACATACTGAGCTATTAGTTTCTGGTTAAAACATAAGACTGTAATTTGGTGCTTGGGTGGTAATATTTTAGCCAATCACTGTAAAGACCTGTGTTCAATTCTTTGTGGTGCCCGGTCCTGTCTGGGAACCACACATTAGCAACTGGCCTTTTCTGAATTAGGGAAGTTAAAATGGGTTTGGGGGGTTGGGGGGGTATGATTTATACCGTCATCAAATAACTGGTGCCTTGCCAGGTTATTTCTGACACCTCATGACCCTGAACTGGATTAAGTAAATGTAGAAAAATATACACATTAGGTTAAATCTCCTGTACGTATTCCACAATTTTTGAAGATTATTAAAATAAATTAAAACAGATCCTTTGCTAGATGTAACTAAAATTATGTCTAAACCTATTCCTTTAGGAGACACTAAACTAGTGACTGACAACTGGTACAATTTTACAATCTAAGCAATTGTGTGTAAAGGGCCTTGCTCAAAGTCCCAACAGTGGTAGGGTGACACTTGAACCCCCAGACTTTCTTGTCCATAGTCTAGTACCTTATCCACTAGGCCACTACAGTCCAGTTTATATACATAAATACATATTATATATATTAGATACACATACATCTTAGACAGACTGCAATGATAAAATATGCTAACATTCTGAACTTTTATGTACCCCTGAACATTCATTTTAAACTACTAAAATAGTCCATGTAGAATATTTTGTACTTTTAGGCACAAGCAAGTATGGAAAATGGCTGTGATACCAGTATCTGTGATTACAAATTAACACACAATTTGAAATTGCATATGTCTGTTTGTGTTCCCATAGTAAAAGGCTGCAACGACCAACTATGTTGGTCAAAGATATACATGAAATTTACTGTATATTCATAGCAGTTTATTTAATAGCAGGCCAACATCAAACCAGAACATAAAAACTAACTTCTTCAAAGAATGCCTGGAGTAGCGCCACCTTCTCAAGCAGATTCCAGATATTATTGCTAAGGCTATCCATTATCTCATGGATATTTCTCAGATGCATTGAATTTGTGGTTCCACTTCATGGTAATGTTTTATATGATTAATTTAACATTATATAATATAATTGTCTTATTCAAACACCTAATGGAGAACAACATGGACAGATATCTTAGGAATGGCCCACGTCATCGCTTTTGGGCATTATTTGGATAAACATTGCATTTGGCATGAATGGCTATTCACAACACTAACAAAGTTTTGGCGATGTTAGTCACATTCACACTGGGCCAAATTAGAGTGACCAGTTAACCTAATACAGTACTTTCTCTCTGGAATGTGAGTAGAAGCAGGACACTTTCTTATCCAGGGTGTTTTAGAACCAGTTCAATCTTACAGTGTACAATTTAAGCAATTAATCTCAAAAACGTTGAGATTTCAGTAGACCAGTACATTAACCACTCTTTGCACCTAGAGAGAGAGAGAGTTGCACTTCAATTCCGTTGTGCACGTGTACAAGTACAATGTGAAATGACAATAAATTTAATTCAAAACCCCTTTAGAAAGTGAAAAAATGAACACTAAGGGTAGAGACGCTGAACAAAAACTGCAATGCTAGTATGATGTTACATGGTATCACAAAGCATGAGAACAGGACATGAGCACAGAATTGAGCCAACAACTATCGGCAGCATCCTAATAAAATCTATAATTTCTAATAAACCTAGAAAAATCTAGGTTTCTAATGTTAGCACAAAGAGATACAGGTCAGTTAACTAACTGCCAAGAACCTTACTCCCTAGTCTCATTATCGTTTAATAAGCTGATATTTGGATGGCATTGGCTCAAACCTTGAGCTGAAATGTCATGGTCTCCAAGGTGTACTATGCAAGTTCGAATTTAAAAAAGTGTCTGCTGGACTGTGGATATTAATTTATATATGTACTCATCCAATCAGAGTTTGCCATCAAAGATGAGATGTTCTTGAATTCCGATTCACCTCAATGCAATAACTATTTGGTAATTTAATGTGCAGCTGTATCACATCTGAAGTAACAAAAAGTGTCACGGTACAGCTACTTGGAGCGGACATTGTACACAGATGGACCAGACAGAGGAAAAAATGCCAACCAGCACTCAAAATCCATCTTAATCAGTCTAACACAATGAAGCATCCTCTATCAGGCAGGTAATTAACTCTCTAAGGAGCAGAGAGGATTTCCCTTCTCAGATGAGCGAGAGGAAATCTGACACTCATCATAAAAACAGACATTGCTTTTGCACCTCATGAACGTTGTTTTATCAAGAGGGCCATGCTAGTTTATTATGGCTATTGTTTCATAGCACCAAGGGGTTTTTTTGGTATGTCAATAGTGTTCATTGGTGTCTTGCTGACTATCTCAGCTGGGTGAAGGTGACTCGCCTGCACAAGAAGCTCCAATTTCCTGTCGTCCAGAAGATGGACTTGACACCTCCGCCCCTCCGTCATCTACAGAGAGAGTGAGAGAGAAATAGAGAGAGAGAGAAAGAGAAAGATTGTGAAATCAACCATAAATACTGGGTCATCATGATAAGACAGGAATAGCAACTCTCTTTATACGCATACATGTGTGGAAATTCATATGCACCGGCGCATGCACAGCACACGCACACATTCAGCACAAACAGATTTCCACTCAGGCAGAATAATTCACGTGAAATTCTCGCAAACCAGCGAGTATCGTGAGAGTACTGAAGTTGACAGGACCATGAAATGTCAGGACACATTGCTCTCTCTTATCTTTTAACACTGTACTTTTTATTTTATGAAAGGTACAAGTATCTAACACTTCTGAAAAATATGCCGGTAATACGTACATATTGTTGGGATATAAGGAAGTACATATTGGTTCACATTTACGTTACCTTCTTGTCTTTACAAAGCTCAAAAGCGTCTTTTAATCTTTGTTAATTCTGGGACAGGGGCACCCCTGGTCTTTGTACCATGCCGCAGTGTTACCACTCCAACAGTGTACCATGTGCAAACATACCATGTTTGGTAGCTGTTTCACAGATGTTGCGAGTAATGCCTGGGTTGTGAGATTATGTGAGAGAAACAAGCCATAGACCAGGCGTATGGTGGCAAGCAAAAAAAGAAGTGAATTATCTTAATAATAAGCGGACCTGGCAACCACGTGTAATACAGCTAGACATTTCTAGGCTTTGTTTGAGTACATGAGCATACTGAGAAAACTGACTGCAGCAATCAGAGTAAGAATATACATGCCCTGGGAAATTTTATAACTAAGTTAAAATCCAGCTTTTTTCAGTTCAACTGAAAGAACTTCATGCAATCTGTGAAATCAGAATATGAGTTTTACATGACCATAATAGCTCATATAGATACTTAGATATACAGTCGATTCCGGTTAATCGGACCACATCAGGACGTGATCGTTTTGGTCCTAACCGGCTGGTCTGATTAAACGAACATGCCTTATGTTACATGGTATGTAGCATATTTAATGTTTTTTTAACAACGTACAAACAGCGAATGTACAAACAAGAACTACTGTTAAATAACGAACTTTGTTCATTAAAAAATAAATTTGCAAGTTTATCTACAACACAATGTATAGGTACTCAGCATGAGAAGCATTATAATAAAAAAAAAAAGTTCTTTCTAAATTCCAGTCAACGTTTGAACAACTTATCCAGTGTGATCTGGGGCGTTCTCTTGGACTGCACTTGAACAAAATCAAGAAAGTGGTGTGCGTGTTCACCTCCCGCTGGTTTTGCTCTTGTCAACACAACTTTTCGGATTTCCTGACCTTTGATAAAAGCATAAAT
>JAVSBV010070592.1:0-10279 GCA_033117975.1 Parotocinclus spilosoma
AGGATTTTCATGGGCCCCTCTCCCTACCCGGGCCCTGGGTAGTCAGGTCCACTTTTCCCCCCACTACCACGCCCATGCATACAGGACCATCACAGATCAGGTCATGCTTGGCTGGTGGATCATTCTTAGCATGTTAGTGACACTGACATGGTGGTTTTGTGTTAGAGTATGTTATGCTGGTTTCGGCTGGATGAGAAACAACAGTGCTGCTGGAGTTTTTAAACACCGTGTTCACTCAAAATCTATTATACATCTAGCATTTACTGTATCTACATTTACATTTGGTCATACATAAACATCACATGTATCTAGCATTTTGCTCCACCTTGTAGATCAAGTCAACCTCAAATCATTCATCATTGCTTATGGGATGTTAACATGGGATGTTGCCTACAGGAAGCTTGTAACTAGACAGTTTTGGCTGGTGGACTATTTTCAGTCCAGCAGTGAAAATAAGTTGTTAAAAACTATAAAAAGAATGGAATGTAAAAAGAGTTACATTCCAATGCACTGCATGCCTACAAAAATAAAAATTCAAAACATGACAAAAGTGAAAAAATAGAATTAACTAGCTAATTATAGCTAATATTGAATTTACACAGCTAACAAATACACCAACATTACTCAGCACTGTCCTCTAAACATGTGACAGCACTAAATTAGAAGTTTAAACTTTTTTGTTTTAAACTTTTTTTTACTGTCTCTCTGTAGGTCGCTCAGTAAGTAATGGCAGCCTTATACCAATTTAATTCAATGGTGATTTTAGTGTCCCAGACAAATTTCCAAGGTCCATTTGGAGTATGATGGTAGGTGGTAGCTCTAAAAAGTCTTTTTCTCATCTTGATGTGTTTAATATTATCAAGTCTTAAGTCTTGGCGCACACAAAAAAGTGCTGTGATAACTGTTGTAAACAAAGTAAACTGTAATCTCTCTCTACAGCACCAAACTGGAAATTAAATGTGTTTATTCATGGCACATTGAAACGTATTTCTTACAGTTCAGTAGGTGTAGGACCACAGATATCTGACCAAATAATAGAAACTCTTGATTTTATTGTTATACATTATTCTCCAAATATATTTGGGCTCTTTGCTGTTTAGTGTATTTGAGTTCTATGCTCATTACTGCACAACAAAATGTAAGGGAAAATATGAAAATCATGAAACTAACATTGTAATATAGTACTGCATACAAAAATGCTCAGTTTGTCAAAGTAAAGTACAGAATCTTTGAAATGGGAGGCTGTATCTTGTCTCTAAAGTGTGCAACACAGTTATGTGTGAGATTGTGTGCAAATCCCAAGAAATAAAAGATGTAATAGAGTTTGTAATATTTTACTCTCTTTCTGAGTTGGGTGGAAGCATTGACAGCCCTTGATCATCTCTGTTGAGTCTCTTGTTATGTGTACACCACAGACTATCCAGCAGCTGCAGCTGCCCAGGAAAAATGTACTGTGAAATCTAAAGTAGAACCATGAAGTGACCACATTGCCATCTAAAATGTAGAACTGTGAAATAATTTATGGTCAGTTCACAGTTAACCAAATGTACAACGGAACTATGCAATTTGACAGCAGAACCATGAAGTGAAAACAAATCATAGTAGAACTGGGAAAGTTTTACATTCACAGTACATTTTTTCATGAGTCAGCACTCTTTTAGAATCGTCACAGTGCATCTAAGAATCATTTCATTAGCCACTCCAATCCCAATGGGTGATGGGTAGCATCTGCTTTCCGGAGGGAAGTGAAGTACCACTTATAGAGTGTAGGACTGAGTATTCACTGTAGTTGTGCTATTAGTGGTTGAGTGAATTTCAGGTTGTAAACTTTCCTCATGTGACAATACAATTGTTACCAGAAATAAGAATTTGGAGTATGAAAATCTAATCATTCACATGACATTACTGGTGATCCATTTAGTTTATTTTTCCAGTTTAGATATGTTTACATTTTATCTTAATTTAAAGTTAATACATTGTTTACAAATTACATTAGGTTACTGAAGATAAAGGGGACCATCCCCATAAAGGGGATTTTAAACAAAAATATTTATTCATTCAGTAATTATCTTCCTTTTAATCCACACGGGGTGACGGACCAGCCGGTGCCCACCTGGCAACTCCGGGTACGAGGGCAGGAATAACCCTAGACAGGGCACCAATCTATCATAGGGTACACACACACACACACAGTTACACACTAAGGGCCAATTTAGAGATGCCAATTAACCTAACATGCATGTCTTTTGGACTGTGGGAGGAAACCGGCATACCCAGAGTAAACCCACACAGACATGGGGAGGACATGCAAAGTCCACACAGAAATGACCCAGGCCGCTCCACCCTGGGATTGAACCTTGGACCTCCTTGCGCTGGAGCAGCAGTGCTACCCACCGAACAACCGTGCTGCCCAGACAAAACTGTTCTACATGGTATTTTATTTATTGAGAAAAATGATCCCATATTACATATTAATGAGTGGTCACTACCTGGTGCAACCCCTATGAGAGGCAGTAACTGCAGCTACAAATTTCTGAGAACTGCTGATCAGTCCTGCACATTGACATTTGAGGAATTTTAGCCCAATTACCATACAGAAATACTTCCATTCTGGGGTTACTGGCGAGTGAACTGCTTCCAGAGATATCTAAGGAATTAAGGTTAGGACTTTAAGTGGGCCATTCTAAAGCATGATTATTGTCAGGCAGCAAACTGAACTGTGACTCATCAGAGAAGAGGACAATTGACCACTGATCATGGGTCTGATGACGATGCTCATCAGCCCACCTTCTGCGGGTTCTGTGGTGTTCAGCAGATAACGATATGCATATCATCGGTCGCCGGGCATGCAGCCCACATGATAGAGCTTATTTTGTACTGTCAGATCCATCGTCCAGTGGCAGCAAGAAACTGTCCCCGCAACTCTAATGCATTGCTGCACCTGCTTCTACTTGCAAATAAGGTCAAGAAGACGGGTGACCCTGTCCTAGTCTTTTTCATACTGTTCCAGTCTCTTGAAAGTTGTTCCACAGTCTACTAAAGTTTCTGTGCTGCATTTCTTCTGGACTCCCACCATATGGCACTAGGATTTGAAATGGATTTAATTGTAATTGCATTGTAGCACACCTGCTCACAAGCCCATTTGCTTTCATTTTTGCACATATACGTTACAATTTAAAAAAAGCATTAGGCTGATTTAAATGAAAATAAAATTCCACTATAGAATTGATTAAAACCTTATGCAAATATTCGTAATTTTAAATTGGGAATTTGAACTGGGAGCTATGTGTCAGTAAATAAATTTGACAACATTCAGTTGTGTTGCATGTAATGTGTAATGCAGTTTAACATACTACCAAATGTAGTATGTTTCTATGTAAGTGTGAAATGTTGGTAGTACTCAAGTGTGTAGTACTTCTGCTTTTGTGATTTGCGGAAGATAACCTCACCACAGTCTTTTCAAACCTGAGGCAGTACAACATCGGCAATACATTGTTTCCTAAAAAGGTAAACTACTGTAATTTTCAAGATAGTTATTGCTGTTATTTGCTGTAGCCTTCATAATATTGTTTACACTATTAGTTTCTTAGCTGCCTGTAAGAATAGTTTATCACTTGTCGTGAATCAGTAATGGGAGTAGGGCATTATAGGATCAAAGTCAACAACATCCGAGGAAAAATGGCCACTTAGTTAGAATAGAGAATCCCTTCAACAGATCCAGTCGGTAGCACCTCTTCTGACACTGAATTTGTACCCAATGTGACATATAGGGCTTGTTTCACAAAATGAATCTCTTTTTCAATAATCCCCTAAAGTGTGGAATATTTGGGGGGTTGAACCTGAAATCTAACATCTGACTTGGTATTTACCTTAGTATTTCATGAACCTATGAGGCAAAGTGTTTTCTGCACTCCTAATATTTGTTCCCTGATCCAAAGGTTTGCCTCATTGAGCAATAAACCAATATTGGATAGGATATCAGAAAATAAACAGAATCCATACATACTCATACACATAAACAAAATATCTTATCGCTTTTTGCTTTTCTACTAAAACAATAAACACCTCTTGACTTGAAACACCTCATCTCTACATATATAACTGAACTACATGGTAGGTCAGCCATCTTTGCAATCTCTGGCTTTTGCCACCATTTCTCTCACTCTGGGCAGTTGCGCTGGGGGCACCTATCGGCCCGTCTGCTGATGTCAAGCACAATGGGTGTAAAAGTCTCCCTGCACAAATTGAGTTGTGCTGTTAAACTTGGGATTTGTTATAATCGTCAGAAAATTCTGTTTAAATAAAGAGAATGCATTGATGGCTTGAGCAGTAGAATCTAAAATCTGATAGAAGAGTCTGATGTTGTCTGGCTTGGGAAAGAGGTCATTTGTTGGCACTTGTTAGGTCCATTCAGCATGGGTTTAGTTTGAAGATAGTCCACCAGGGGTCTGACCACACAGGCACCAATGATGTAATAAGTTATGTTAGTCTAACATTATGAGCATAATAGGTGTTAATGGCAAGCCCCTGAGATGTGGGTACCATTTCTGAAATTTGTGTTCAGCTATTTTATTTGTTCATTTCTTTTATATTAATGTTTAGTGATGACATGAATGGTTGATCAAAATAAGCATATGAATTAATATAGGGTATTTGTTTTTCATGTTTCTCAGTTGTTTTATTGTCTTTCTGCAAAAATTACTCCAAGCAATGTTGTTTTTCTGTAGCCTTTCCTTCTCTGTGGTTGTAGAGCCTTAGCCGAGCACACCCTAACTTAGCAGGTTTGTTGTGGGAAGTGAGATGTCAGATGTTGTCTTTGCATGTCCATCTGTACCCTCTTCATTTCCTGTCAAAGCTCTTCTATTTCCTTAAGGCAGTGCATGTTAGCCTTTTTTAGGTTATCTCTGTTGAAATGCATCCTCTGTAAGTCATCCAGCAGCAGTTTATTTCTGTGGAGGCAGGTCCACATTCTTATGTTGCAGTATATGAGACAGGATATGTCTCCAATCTAGTACACTGCTTACAAAAATTAGAGCATATTTCATTATTTTGATTCATTCATTTTTGCGAGCAGTATGTTTATGGTTGCATTAATGTTCTGCAGCTGCTGGAAAAGAAAGCTCGTCACCACTTAATGAACCCTTTTCATTGTCCATCTAAATATTGGATGAGCTTGCACATCTTGATCTTGTACAGGTAGTGACAGGGATTAACTGGAATAGCCAGTGAGATCATGATCCTCCATGTGTGATGGCAGGGTAGTCTGCCACTGAGGTCTTACACGGCTTCAACTTAGGTTTCTGGTTCAAAAACAGGTCTAAGACCATGAAAGAATGGAGTTGAAATAATACCGTTCAATTTTGTTTGTTCCGAAAGGTAAGTTTGTTGCAAAGTATCCTACAGTATCTCATAAAAGGGAGTACGCCCTCACATTTTTGTAACTGTTTGATTAAATCTTTTCATGGTGAGATGGAGAAGGTGAAAAAGAACAACTAGAATCTGGATAAAACTAGAAGAGTTTAGGGCTGAGAGGAATGAAGCTGCATAGTTGATATAGAAGCTGACAGGATACAGTAGGAATGTCATGTAGCTTCTCTGTGGCAGACAATGAGCTAAGAGAAAATCTGATAAGAGCAGCCCCTGAAAATATATATGGAAAAATAAAGGAAAATAGGCTTATGTATATATATGTATTGTATATGTAAAATATACATTTTTACACAAGCCTATTTTCCTCTTACCCTTCTTATCAAAATATCACAGTTCATTGTCTTGTGTTTGTGATCACGATAAATTAAATGCAGCTTTGGTTTTTGTGAGACTAAGTGGCTTTTCCTATTACCAGGATTTGTTCCCTCTGATGCCTTTGAACACTAACAAGCAATCTTGATTGTTCTGATTAAGCTGTTTTTATATTTAGCAGCACGATAATATTCAGATAGTTTAAGTACAAGCTAGTTTTATTATGTTAATTTACAATGCACATGGCAATTTTTTGTACATTGTTTTATATAGTTTTAATGCCAGGTGTCGCATTGATAATGAACTAGCTCACAGTTTTATTAGTGGAGGTAAATCTTAAAAAGTATAGTTTGTAAACTGTTTTTACACACAAAACTGTTTTGCTCACAAAAAACAGGGGCCATTTCATTTTGAAAGTAATATAATTAAGTTGAAATTTGTATTATTCATTTCAGAAATAAACCATTTAAAAATCACGTCTTTGGAAGTGACCAAAATCCTCCATCATCATGGGATATGTGATTTATATGAATTTCTTTTTGTTTATAAATAGTATAAATTTAAAAAATAAATTGTAGTTTATAAGCTAAAACTTCCGATGTATCAAACAAACAGACAAAGTGAACCAAATTAAACAAAAGAGACAAACTGATTATTTATTTACCGAGGAAAATTATCAATATTTGACGTATTTGTTTAGGGGTAGTTTGTATTTAAATTAAAATATGTGAGCCTTCAGGATTAGCAATTAATTTCTCATTTAAGCGAGTTATATTTGATTAATGAGAGGACAGTGGGCAGTGGAAGGGAATGGGCATTCTGTTGTAGTTAAAGAATAGAGATCTATTAAATATCTGATCTTTACTACCTTTGTGGAAGTGTTTTATGGCAGACAAAAGAGGTATTGATTATATCAAAACTATCCTCAAATGTACAGCCAGACAGACTGTATACAAATGAAAGAAATTCAAGACCATTGTTACTATCCCCAGTAGTGGTAGACCAACAAGGATCACTCCAAAGAGCAATGCTTAAAATAACCCACAAGGTCACAAAGAAACCCAAGGTAACTTCTAAGGAACTAAATCCTGTCTCGTACTTGCTAATGTTATTGTTCTTGAGTCAACAATGAAGTGACCTCCAAACAATGATGTGCATAGTTGCAAGGATAAAGCCATTGCTCTGCTAAAAAAGAACATTGCTGTTCATCTCTAGTTTGATAGAGATCTCATGGACAAGTTAGAAGGACATTAAAAAAATGCTTTGTAGACAGATTGTGTGGAATTTGAGTTTCTGGTTTAAATGAGAAGCATAATTTCTGAAGAAAGGAAAGCAAATGCATTCCAGAATAAGAACTTTATCCTTTCTGTGAAACATTGTGGTGGTAGTATAATGGTTTGGGTCTGCATTTCAGACAGCAAGGCTTGCCATCAATTATGCAACAATTAATGGCATGCATTTTCTGTATTATATATAGAAAATCCTAAGGACATTGTCATGACCTCTGTCTGTGAACTGAGTGTAAAGTCTTGAGTCTTGGTCCTCCCGAGGTTTCTTCCTACCACTTTCAAGGGAGTTTTTCCTTGCCACTGTCGCCCTAGGCTTGCTCAACTTGGGATTGGCCTTTTAAGATAATCTAATATTGTGAAGCTGCTTTGAGACAATGCACCATTGTAAAAAGCGCTATATAAATAAAATTGAATTGAATTTAATTTAATTGTAAAGACAACATGAGTCATGCAACAACACTGACAATATGGTTAAAGAACAATAGCATTAATGTTTGTTTATGGCCATGTCCTGAATGAGTTCTGAAACAACTGTTTCATGTGGTGGAATGGGCTAAAATTGCTACTTGCTGATGTGCAGGAGTGATAAACAATTACAGGAAATGATTAGTTCCAGCTATTGCTGCATGGGCGGGGGACATAGGGGATGATGTAAACAATTTTTACTACTAACAGATATTTAATGTTGGACCATTTTTTCAATAAACAAAGTATTTTTTAAGTGTTTTAAATACTTTAACAAAGCATTAATTGATTTAAAGTAATCTGTTCAATGTACAGTCAGTGTGTCTTTTTATTTAACAAGCTGTTTGTTTATGATTACATATTTGTGAGGGGCTATGGCAAAAGCAGGCTGTTCTCACAAAAATTCTAAATTAACTTAATGCCATTACGTTTTTTAACTTCTGAAATTTGCATAGCATCTTTGTATAGGCTGTTTGGTTGAAATGTATTCATTCAGCATGCGTAAATTTACCATATTTCAATTAAAATGTGACTTTTGAGGGGCGGCTTTTAGCACTGCTCTAAAGGGAAGTTTTTCAAAACAAATGGTAAACTGGGTAAATTTTCTGTTCTTTTTATCATTCTTAGGATTTTTTTCTGATTAAATACATGGCTTAAAAGCAACCTTTTAGTGTCAATCAATTTTTTCTGGAAATTAAAAGTGTCTTTTTTATTCATAAAATGAATGGAAGGGCTTTTTAACTTTCACTTTAATATATCAGGTGTAGGCACTCTTCACTGGTGATTAGGCTGTGGCAGATTAATGTTGAAGAAAATCAGTGTTTTATTTGAAAGTGAGATTTTTGTACAGAAAGATTCTGGAGGTTTTACTTTTAAAAGGGTATTGATTTCTTGGGTTCAAGGTGCCAAGAAGGCTTCTGGTGAGAAGTGTCTGCTTTTGCCAGAGCCTCTTACATATGTAGAAATATAGAAATATAGTTCTGAAGGGTTCACAAACTTTCAATTCACAATCTAGAATTTTAGTTGCATGAATCATAGCATTTAGTTGTTCAGAGATTATGTGTTACTATGCATTTAGCACTGTGATCTTTGTTTGTACTTTTGTACTGATCCTGTCATTTTTGTCCATTACTTAACTTACTTATAAAGAAATACAACCCCAATTTCAATGAAGTTGGGACGTTGTGTAAAACATAAATAAAAACAGAATATGATGATTTGCAAATCATTTAATGTTTAAACGGATTAACGTTATTGTTTTTTGCAAATATTCACTCATTTCGAATTTGATTCCTGCAACATGTTCCAAAAGAGTTGGGACTGGGGCAACAAAAGACAACAAAAGGGAAAGTTGCTCCAAAAACACGAGGTTCACCACTTTGTGGATAACTGCATGAGCAAAAAGTCCATCCGTTTAAGAACAACGTTTCTCATTGTGCAATAGAAAGGAACTTAGAGATTTTATAATCTATAATCCATATCATTCAATATCATCAAAAGATTCAGAGAATCTGGAGAAATCTCTGCAAGTGAGCGGCAAGGCCAAAAACCAGCCTGTTACATTCGATCCCTCAGGCAGCACTGCATTAAAAACTGACATCATTCTGTAATGGATATTACCACATGACCTCAGAAACACTTGTCTGGGAACACAATGGAAACCCAGACTGTTGAGCAACTAAAGTTGTACTTCAAACCTGCATGTTTGCACAATCAGTGGTTGTTTCAGCATTAATAAATTAGAAAATAGTTCTAATTAAGAACAGAAATGTTTATCTTTCTGTACACATTTTCACTAAAGCAAGCAAATTAGCTAGCTTAAGTAAATACTTGCTATTTTACTGACGCATTGGCTGTTTTTGGTTAATTCAGCACATACTCAGTATTAAAGTAATGCAACAGGACATCCCTTATTGTGATGCCATATCACACCCCACAAATGCCAGCTAATCAACAAATACAAATTTCAACAAATACAAATGTTTACATTCTACCCAAAATCTCATATAATGATTTAAGTACTGCATATGCGCCATTGGTTATTAACAAAAACATTTCTCTCCATCTATGTGACATTAAAATGAACAGGCAGGACAAATTGTTCATACTTGAATAATAACAAGTTGTTTCAGAGTCTGCACACTGGCAGATTTATTGCTCCTCACCACCAGACCTGCTAAGCACTTGTTCCTGCTGGCTGATTGTGGGGTTTCATGCTTTTCAGCTGTTTTATACTGTTCTGAACCTGCAATAGGATTTGTTTTACATGTTTTGCCATAAGTCCAGTTGCAGGTTAGGGATTATGGTATCTGTTATGTCTATTGTAACCACACTGCAATGAACCCAAATGCAGGTGGCTTTGTCATTTTTCACTGTGAGTGTGTGTGAGAGAGAAAGAAAGGCACACTGAAAATGACATTTCATTTGTTTTCCGTAGCGTTCCATGTGATCACTTGTCAGTTAGTAGGAGTCAGGGTCACATGATTAAAAGAAACTAGTAGAAACAGGTTTTCTGCCATAGAAGTTTTTTTTTTTTTCAAAAGACCCAGTAACACCTTTATTGTTGTATACAAAATCATTTATGACACTAGAAAATATTGTCTCATTCTGCATGGGAGACAGAAAGATTAAACTACCCACAGTTCACGTTAAAAATAAATATGATGTAACACACATGTAAGGGTTCGTGCCGCGGTCGCTCCTGTGCGCCGCGCTCCGTCACGTGGCTTTGTTTTCGTTTTGCGCTTTCCCCACGTGGCGGTTTGTTTTGTTTTTCCCCCGCG
>JAVSBV010070613.1:0-10278 GCA_033117975.1 Parotocinclus spilosoma
AACCCAAAGCGCTTTACAATCTAATTAGTTTTGAGATGAAGATTATTTAAATCAGGTAACATACAGAAGACCAGATTTTTAAAGACAGATTGATTGAGATTATATATATATTTAAATAAATAAATATAATTCTAAATGTATATATAACATTATAAATGCATAACATTTTTGTATATATTCACCAATAGCATAAAATACACTTTCCAAACTAAGAACATATCTTACCTCCCCTCCTGTACCAATCTGTCTTTGAGCAGAGAAACTTTTTTTTAGCAGATGTGTCTGATTTGATTCATCACACCAACATGCCTTTACTTGTCAGGAAAATAACACATCTCTCAAATCGTCATGGTGATGGAACTGGCAGGGCCTCCCCTCGTGAAGATTTCTCCCTTGCTAATTTCAAAGTACAGAAAAGCTATCAGTTTATTTGATTCCTTCATCGATTGGTGCTTCTAATTAAATCTGTAAAAATACTTTATAGCACAGCACTCATCCTCCATAACGTCCACCCCTGTATGGTTGGACAAACGAAAATGGTAGAACTTGCATGAACTTGTAAACGCAAAAAACAATTGTTATATTATAATTAATTTGGACAAAACACAGAAAACAAGTTGTCTCAAAAGTAAGGATATTCCCACATCACCTAACAGTGGTCCAATTTTATACTGCACTCACGCTAGGCAATTTGTACTGCGCCGACGTGCAATTGACCCCCAAAGCACTGTTCTTTTGATTAGTGTGATAGCTCCAAATCATGCTGTGGCATGGTATGCTGAACTGGGGCTGGACACGCTGGAAGAGGTTGGCTTGAGCACGGTTCACTGGACCTCACTCTAAGAAAATTCTTCTTATACATGCAGTATGAGAAGCTGAAAATCAGTACATTTCACAATTCATTCATTGTATGTAAGGCTTATAAGAGGGCTGGGTGTCAGTGCGCCCAAAATGAAACCAAAAAAGCCACATAAGTACAAACATGAAGGCCTCTGTGCTGTGTGAGACCATCTTATATATCCAGCAACAGAAGCCGAAAATCACTGTTTCATAATCAATGCATTTATTATTAAGAGACATTAGGGGAATAGTGGCCCAATATAAATATATATATGCTGTGTATCATGATAACAAAAGAATGCCAGGGCATTTCATTAAAGTGTATATTGAGTATAAATAAGTAAGGAACCCTGTTAGGCCATGTCATCAACATGGTGGCCATATTGAATGCTATCTTTGATTTAACTTTCAAATGTTAAGGTAGGTATGTGAGAAAATTTCACCCGACAAAAAAAATGTCCACTTTAATGGAACACACATCCACACATTAATGGAACGTGTTGAGATAGTTCTCATTTATGGTAATAAAGTACACATGTAATTGCAGAATATTTAAACCACTGCTACTCAACAGTCCTTGCATCACCCACAGTGCAGCTGCCTAACTTCTTGCAAAGTTCTGAGAAACAGGATTCTGTCACCAATAAACCAAAAGCTGGATAACCAAAACACACTACTGAGATAACACAGAAACCCCTGTTCTAGTCTCATTTAACCGTAGTCCTCGTTGTCTGTTTCTGGATTGTGGGGTGAGCCATGCCTCACTTTGGCCAATTCTTTCTACCCATACAGGTCACCCTTACAAAATGTTGCAACAACAGACCATCAGGTACATTTGCAGAATGGGAGACCACAGCAACTTCAGACAACGTCTTATTTCCCATCAGGCACTGTTCAGTGATGAAGCCAATTTCTTTGTGAATGGTGAGATGTACAAACAGAATCACCAATACTGCTCAGCAGTAGGTAGCTGCGCTGAATGTTGTTTAACTTAAAGCCAAAATTGTTGACGCTTGTTTTAGTATTCAGCCAGATGTTTTAGTGAAAGGTCATTAGGAAAGGTGAGAAAAAGATAATCTTAATACAAAAACAGAGGACTGTATGTCAGACATGTTCTGTAGAACTTATGATCAGTTATCTGGTTTTAAATAAAATCCCTGATGAACATGAGAATAAAAACACCACTGCGCTTTACAAAAAAGGCCATAGCAGACTCTAATTACTGAGGAGACTAAGGTCATTTGGAGTGCAGGGAAAACTCCTGAGGACATTCTTTGGCACAGTGGTGGCATTTGCCATCTTTTACGGAGTGGTCTGTTGGGACGGCAGCATCTCGACGGCAGACACTAAAAGATTGGACAAACTCATAAAACATGTCAGCTCTGTCCTGGGAAGCTCTTTAGACCCAGTGCGGCTGGTAGGTGACAGGAGGATGTTAGTCAAGCTGACATATATGCTGGAGAATGACTCCCACCCCATGCATAAGACTCTAGCAGCACTGGGCAGCTCCTTCAGCGATAGGCTATTTCACCCAAAGTGTGTGAAGGAGTGGTATCACAGGTCCTTCCTTCCTGCTGCTGTTAGACTCTACAGTCAGAATTGCTCCCAGATTACCACATATACACAGCAGACTATATTCACACACTTAAACACAGTAAACAGAATTTTCAGCGTGACATATGTGCAATAGTTTTCATTACCCCTGGACAAATAAGAAGCAACATGCAGCTAATTGTAAATACAATCTGAAGAATTTTTGACTTTTATTATTCAAATTGTATATACTGTACTGTTTATTTATATATTTTTGTACTGAGTGCCATGCTACCGCTTGCTGCTGTAACACGGTAAATTTCCCAACTGTGGGACTAATACAGGATTATCTTATCTTATCTTAAAAAACGTTAATTTATCACAAAGTACACCATTGTTCTTTTCTGGTGAAGCTCTCTACCAGTTGTGCCACACACTTACCTTCCGATTTGAGAAGTAAAATTCAAGGTGGCCACCACATTGGTGAAATTGTCTCAAACTGGATACCATTTACAGTATTTTATATGGGTGTTTCCTTACTTTGAGACACTTTTACATTTACATTATTTAGCACACACCTTAAATCAGATTGAAACTTACTGTCCTCACTGGAGGCCCAAAAGTGGAAAATGACATTGCTATATTCACAACTGTACAAATGGTACTCCAGGGTCTTAACCACTTGTTCACCTCCAAACTGTGTAGTTCCTGATCTGATTATTGTTACACTCAGTAATCTGATTATTTTGTACAAGTGGGTGCACTCAGTACTGTATGCACTACTCCTTGTGAGTGCCCTCGCTGTCCATTTTCTCAGTTCCATTAGTTACCATATAGACATACTTTGTAGTTCTACAATTACAGATTATAGTCCATTTGTTTCTCTACATGCTTTATTCTGTTCTCTATTTGTCCGGACTCTTACAGGACCACCACAGATCAGGTAATATTTGGGTGGTGGATTGCTTTCAGCACTGCCGTGACACTGATGTGGTGGGGTGCGTAAGTGTGTGTTGTGTTGGTATGAGTGGATCAGACAACAGTGCTGCTGGAGGTTTTTTATTTATTTATTTATTTTTTTAAACACCTTATTGTCACTGTTGGACAGCAAACGCACGCACTAACACATCACCACCACATCAGTGTGACTGCAGTGCTGAGAATGATCCACCACCCAAATATTATCTGATTTGTGTTGATCCAGTGAGGGTCCTGGCAAACAAAGCATGCAGAGAAACAGAAGAACCCCAGTCTTTAATTGTAGAACTGCAAATCTATATGGATAGTGAAACTGAGAAAATGGACAGTGAGGGCAGTAACATGGAGGTGTACCTAATAAAGTCATCTGTAATTGTATAAGAACCATAATAATAAGTGGTGAAACAGCTTTAGAATATGCATAAGATGACAAAGCATCTTCTGTGGATCAGTGCTAAGACCCCACTACTGGAAATTAAATACCAGTCTGGGATACGCATCGGAGTCCAAGTGACCATTACCAGGAAAAGAAGAGATAAAATGGTGCAGGACACATATAATGGATTGCAAGACCTTCAAAATACTTGTGATTTTAGTAGAGCTTAATAAAGTTTGCTAAGGTAAGAGCTGAAGGGTAAGAGATTAATTCCAGTGAGTTTTCCTGAGCTTGTCAATTATGCACTAGATAAACTCAGCAGACAGTTTAAACACTAGAGGAATACTGATGGCCTACTCCATCTCACGGTCAGTTGCAGGATGTTGCCATCTACTGGGCTCCCTAAGTATCAAATAAAAAAATATAAGATTTATTTATATTCACCTGACCACGCTGCTCTTATTGATTAGAAAGTAATTGGTTTGCCTGGATAATTAAAGAGATGATGCTTTTGTAAATAGCATGACAGAGTTTGATAGATGTGTGCTTGTGGAAGTGGTTGTAGGCAAATTGCAGTTGCAAATAAAACAGAGCGTGACTGAAAAAAATAAAACACTGCAATGAATCAATGTTACTTTAATTAAGTTACTGAGGTTATTATTTACACAAGTGTTGCAAGATTAAATTTCTCCCAGAAGTATCCCAGGATAAATAAATTATTTCAGGATAAATTTATATATTATAAACAAATTACTAAAATATGTAAACATTAATTAAGGAAAATACACCTCCTAAGCAAACAAGAATATATATATATATATATATATATATATATATACACACACAATTTAAACATACCCCATTCAACCATAACAATAACACCACCTCCCTAATATTATCTAGGTCCTAGGACCCCATCATACCACCAAGGGTCTGACTCATTGAGGCATGCACTTTTCAAAACCTCTGAAGGTGTCAGGCATCAAAACGTTAGCATAACATTCTTTAAGTCCTGTAAGTTGCAATGAAGAAAATTTAGCAATTTGGAGACACCATAAGCTCTTTGCTGATGTTATTTAAACAATTCCTGTACTATTATACAGTGTTATACAGTATAGTACCCATAATATAGCCACACATATGCTGGGATAACATTAAGAAACATAGTAACCAAAGACTTGGTTCAAACCTAGGCCAATGGCATCCACACTCATTTAGGTTGCCATGTAACCCAACTTTAAATATACTGTGTAGTCCTCCTTAGGCCAGGGTTACTCTCTGACCAGGTGTGAAGAGCACTGTATTCTGAGGCTTGCCTTCTCTTGACGTTCCAAATGACTCATAGCTGTAAGATCATCCACATATATAAAAACGTTACAGTTTGTTTATTTAACGTCGCTATCGCAACAGTCGCCATCTTAGTGTCACACACAAGATCATATCCATACACAAGTTAATCTCAAGATCAGTCACACATACATAATATATATATATTATTATATATTATTATATATGTATTATTTACACACACACACACACACACACACACACACACACACACACACATATATATACACACACATATACACACACACATATACACACACATATACACACACAAACTTCAGAGTAATCGATTAACCTAACATGCATGTCTTTGAACTGTGTGGGTAAACAGAGTACCCGAAGTAAGCCCACACAGACAGGGAGGACATGCAGACTCCACACTGAAAGGATCCAGGTCACTCCACCCTGGGATTGAACCCGGGACTTTCTTGCTGTGAGGCAGCGGTGCTACACACTGAGCCACTGTGCTGCCCCTGGTGTTACAGATTGTAAGCTGTACAAAACAAAATACTGGTAAATGCAATTTACTTACAGCTCTGTGTACTTTCTCCAGTCCTGACTGCTGATGGAAGATCTGGTGTTAGCCAGTGCTGAGGACAGGTGAGACTGACAAATCAAGAGAACGGGCTTACTCTGGCTTGCCTGTGTTAAACTGGTGTGCTCCTACAAACACACAGGTTTTGGAGGTACATATGAATTATTAAGTGAGAGTTACACAGTTTAGAGATACATATGGAATTAATAAGTCAGAGTCAGTCAACATGGCCATCATTAGTCATCATTAGGGTTGGGCAATTTTTAAATTGATTTTTTTCTCCCATTTAAACCTAGTAGTGGAACGCCAAACTTCTCTGAATTACTACTGGTCATAGATACTATCTGCGGATGAAATGACAAACATCTTATCCAAACAGAAAGAAATCATTTTTACGTAAAGCTGGGTAGTTAATTTATTTATTAATTATAAATATAAATTATAAATATGTTATTCTTATTTTCATCCCATTTCATTATGTTCCATGGGAAAACTTAATTTGTTCTGTATTTTTGATGATACTGTAACTATGAAGGTCAATCTAAACTTACTATCATGCTACCAAAATTATTTTTAGATGTTTCTTGTTTATTATAAACATACAATTTTTATGGTAAATCATTAGAATGTGTTCATTGTCCTATTGCTATTAGTATGGATGCCATGTAGCTACATTTTATGCATTTGCTAATTCTGTGCTGAAAACTGCTGGGAGAAACAATGTAAAAATCAAATAAAAGTTGTTTATAACTGACCAGTATTCAGTATGAATAGTAAAATAAGTGTGTTGTTAGATTCAGTGTTGAAAAACTATAGAAAATGATGTTTAGTTTTTAATACTAACAACAAGCACATTTTAGCCAATTGGCAGAATAACTCAGTTGCCTATTTAATACAGCCGTATATCAGAAGCACAAGATGCAGGAGTGTGAATCGATTCCAAATTAGGTTTTGATATCCAGCCCTAGTCATTATGCACATTTAATAGCATTTTCCCTTTACTGACCAGGCTCCTTTGGTAGCTGCTTTTGATGGTGTTGAGATCAACTATGAGATGTTCTGCTTGTTCAGGGCTCAGCTCCTGGAAGCCCTGCTGCACGGAGGACATGAGTGCTGGGCCTTGGAGGAATGCTGCCTCTCTCATTGATGCACCAGTCAGTTCATGGGTGGTGGAGTTTGGTACAGATACACACTGGGAGTTATGGAAACAAAGAGGACACAGAATATAATCAGCAATGTGAGGTCTAATGTAGCAAAACAGAAATCCTTCTCTGTAAGAGAGTAAGTCAGTAACATTATCTTAACATTACAGGCATGCACCATTTTAACGTATATTCGATCAATGTCCATTCACTTTAACAGCCGATGTCTTAAGAATCAGAATAGGAAATAAAAAGCTGTTGCATATATAAATATGAATGACAGTAAACTAGTAAAAGTGAACCCTAGCAACACCTACTGACGAAAAAGAGAATCAAAGTCTTGAAAGCATAACAGAACATGGTAACTTTTTTTTTTACTTGTTTCATTATTGATGTGTGAAATATTAGAAATGATACAAATACAAAATTTACTGTATTGTACAGTGAAGTACTGCAATACGTTTTCACTTTGTGCTTTAATAAATTTTATTGTTTAAAAAAACACTACGTAAAAAACTATCGAAGCTACTGTGTGACTGTGGTAACATCATGTCAACGGCCACTTCAGTCGACCTGTTTCATAACGTAATGCGAACAGTGCATACCTGTATACCAATCAGCCACAACATTATAGCCACCTGCCAAATATTGTATATGCCCCCAACATGCAACCAAGGCCCTGACTTTGAGGCATGGACTGCAAGCAGATCCTTTAAATCCAGTAAGTTGTGAGGTCGGGCCTTCATTAATCATAGTTGTTTGTCCGGCAGAAGCTCAATCAGTGAGAAATTTGTGAATTTGTAAAATTTGGAGGCCAGTCAGGCCAGTTTGGAGACCAGTCAGGAATATCGTTGAAATTAAGGGGTGTACTTGGTGTACAACTATTTTTAGTTAAGTGGTATGCAAGGTTTCCTGTAGAACAATACCCAGAGCGTCACACTGTTCATGGTATTGCCATTCATTTTATGATTGATTTTATTTTATTAGATTAACATATGGTGAAAAACATGACACAAGAATATTACCAGTTCAGAGGGTGAATGGTTGCCAGGCTCCAGTTCGAATGAGCTGCCAAAGTAGAGGCGCCAGATGTTGTGATTTGGATCTCCAGCAGGCATCTCACCATGTTCCAGGAGCTGTGCACAGGACTCTGCACCTCCAGTCTCGGCCTCTCCAGCAGAATCATCAGAGCCACTGCTGGGGTTTAGGAATATCAGCGATGACACACTCATGTCACTGTCTGATCCTGCACCGAGATCCTGCACCACAACAGACAAAATATTCTAGTTTTCTCTTTTTTAATTTTTTTTAATGAACTATAAATGCTTAGTCCCATGTCACTGTAAAAACTTGACCAGGTTCAAGCGAGTATGAATGACTTACACACAGTAGGCTAGGGCCTAGGGTGCTGTGAATGGCCTCCAGTTGAGCGTTGTAAAGCAGGGCTTTGAGGTCGGCTCCTGTGAAAAGCTCAGTAGTCACAGCAATCTGCTCCAGGTCTACATCTGTAGCCAGTGCCACAGAGCCAGTCAGTGCCTTTAGGATCTCCAGCCGTGCTTCCTAAAAGCCCATAATCACCACATTACAGCTCACTTAACACTGCTGTTAATTTACCTGCGATATCAGCAGCGTCATTCTCAGGTAAATAACATACCTATGGCAGTCACCATTCACTTTCTTATCCACTTAATACTGATTAGGGCAATGGGATAGCCGGTGCCTAGCCGGTGGACAAAGCTTACAGTCATGGTAAAAAGTTTTGAGAATGGCACAAACTTAGGTTTACTTTTTGCAGCCTCAGTTTTTTAGAACCGATGTAGTGATTTTATATAACAAAGTACAATTACACAAAAATGTATGTGCTTTTTTACTTTTATTAACAACAGTAGACATGGGGCCAATCCATTGTAAGCATTCTTCTTACATATTATAAAAAGTTATTTTGGTTAGTTACAGTTGCAAGATTTTTAGCTGTTCAGTGTTCAATTCACTAAGGCAGTGGCAGCTTTACTGCACACCCCTCTCTCTGCCCAGACCATTTCCACATGCTTAGCAGGAGGAAATTTGTTGTCAAGGCAACCATTATGTGCCCTGCAATTGACACCCAGCCACTGTCTACTTCATTTAAAGTCATGAACAAAAAACCTGGTCCCCTACATACTGGAAGGGTATCATCTTTAATGATAAATCCAGCATCTGTATGGGATCAGACAACAATTGAGTTCGGCTACTGGGACCTCAATCCTAACAAGGTACTATAGCCTCCTTTCAATTGCACACTTTTTGCTCCAATACTGTAAATCACTAACATGCGCTGCTCTAAAAAAATAGGGAATATTTTAAAATAAATATGAAGAACTATTTAAAAGAGAAGGAATTTTATTAAACAAGATCTTCAGAAAAGCAAATGAACAGTCAAAGAAATGTGTTAAATAATTCAAAAGAGATTAAACTCAGTAATTGTGATTGAATAGCAAGTGACATAATCATGGGGGTAAACAGAAGCATGTCAAACTGGACCAGAGTTCCCCACATGGACTGTTCAGCAGGGTGTATGGTCACCCAAGACTGCCAAAACACTCAGTGATGGGGCATGAACAAGATCAGATTATCCAGCAGTTCATGGTGGATCCTCTGCCACTCTTGCTCCAGAGCAAATTCCATCTCAAGAAGTGAATCCAAGCATGTTCAATGGGATTCAGGTCTAGAAAACATAAAGGCCAGTCCATGCATTCAATTCCTGCTTCCTAAAGCATGCTGTTGACAAGATGAGGCCTTGCATTATCATCCATGAAAAGAAAGTTCTTTCCAAATGCTTCGGCATAGGGTAACACTAAAGGACCACATCTGACAGCAGATTTCTGATGACATGGAACTCAGTATGACCACCAATGCTGATGCCAGCCCAAACTATGATTCCACCACCACCAAAGGAGTCCCTTTCTCACATGAAATGTGGATTCTACTTTATTCCTAAAATCAGGACACAGTGATTGTCAGGCTGCACTTTGCAGATGTGCACTTTCAAGATCAGGGAACATTCAGATACTCCTCCACTTTCAGCCTTTTATATAGTTTTTACAAATTACATAAAAGATGTTTTTGCATATCATTTGCATTATAGAAAAACTTTGTCTGATGTTCTTTTTAATAAGAAAATAAAACATTAAATGCTTCTTTTTTTGATCGCTTCGCATTCATTTTAAAATATGCTCTAATTTTATTGAGCAGTGTATATCATCACTATCACAAAGGTTCAGTTGATTCCAGCAACTCTTTCTTGTATTTGTTTGTCAATGAGTGGACTTAATGATCTAGAGGTTTTCACTGTTATATAACAGTATTAATTTCTAATTTAAAGACTAACATAAAAAATGCCATATTACATCAGTAAAGTACCTCTGCACAATATTTTTTATTCTCAATATTTATTTTATTCTGTCACTGCAATAATAACACTGGTCAACAAATTTTCAAAAGTTGTTTGTTTCTGAAATGAAATGAGTCATTCCCTAATGATTTTTATG
>JAVSBV010070654.1:0-10276 GCA_033117975.1 Parotocinclus spilosoma
TTACACGTATATAACAGGATTTGTTTCTGTACTTTAGGATTTGGTCCGAATAAGCGGCTGGTCCCATTAACCGGAATTGACTGTATTTGTTTTGGTTTTTAATGCTCCCTGGAACGTTTTGCGGTTATTCCTTTGGACCACGAGTCGCAAAAAAGCTGCTCTACAAGATTCACTGTCCGGACATGAGAAAATAAAATATGCTAGGGAACAAATACACCAAAAAAGCCAAAGCAAACAGGGCGTGGTACCGTCTGCAGTTCCGTGTACCAGCAGGTACTGCACTGATTTAAAGTTCCCCGCTCTGCCCGTGACTGTAGAATTCTGCACAGAGTGAAGAGTAACAAAAAGCAGAGTATGAAGGCGAGCACGGATCCGTTACGTAGCAAACGTTATGGAGCTCCTTACGTTATAGCCGTCCTGATTTTCCTCGGGGCGATGCATGTACCTCTCGGTGTACACGGCGTCTGAAATCATTCATGAATAAACACTCAGAAAGGAGCTCGGCTAAGGCGGACTTTAACTCCTGATTGTAATATCTAAGGCCATACCATAATATTCCCACTTGGAAACCGGAGCGACGGCGATTCCGCATTTAAGCAGGCCGCTCCCCGAGCCCAGCGCCATGGACGTCACGTAGCCCCCGTACGACTACGACAAAAACAGGTACAAAACATCAAACATGCACAAATCGAACTCCCAAATATTTCACTTGTATCAGTTAAGCTTTAGGAATCGTCCCCAGAGGGACGGACACTAGCTCGTGTAGGTCCTACTCGACAAATATTGGTCAAATTACGGCGTTTTTTGTTTGTTTTTTTTAATAAAAGGAAGGTGGCTGTTTGGTGCAGGAACAAACTTAAAATATAACAAAACCTGAGCCATGTGAGAAGGTTTCTAACATGCTTATATTAGGATTTTTTAGGATTAGTATCCATTAGAAATTTTAAGCCGATTGAAGCATTGCAACGTTACGTAAGTTTTAACGAAGTCGTCGGAGTGTGTTTTTTATCCACTAGAGGGCAATCGTGCACTTAAAACATCGAGCAATTCAACTTGAGAAATGAAAACACGACATTGAGGCCACACGTTTGCACGTTTGCGTTTGTGCCCATAAATATTTGGACACCTACGGTATGTAGGGACACTCACCCATCCCCACATCGCTACTCTGTTCTCGTCTATGAATCCCATGTCGACGAATTTCCTGCAGAAGGAACAGAGATCGTTTTTAGCCACTTCCATCTTCACCGGCCGCATTACTTCAGCCCTGTTTGACCCGCCCTCTCATCGCTCTCTCCGTAAGCGCCTGTCACATCCGCGACCTTCTCCACTCGCCACCTGCTCCACCACAGACGGGTTTAAATGTCGCGTTGACGTTCACGGCTCACCTGATGGCCGAGAGCTGATCTTCCACCTCGTACGTTCCCAGGCGCTCGTAGACGGCGTGCATTATTTCGTCCCCTTGGTACCCGCTTCCTCTCCCGTCGAAGCTGGCGATGACGATCTTCTCTGTGCTGCACAGGTAGGTGGCCCACTCCAGCCTGAACTTGTAGTCCACGTACTGACTCGCTGGACCTGCATAGCTTTAACACAAAACACAAGAGCCATGATGGAGCCCCTAGACTGGCACCGGACGCTTCTCACTGTGCCCGGCCGGGTGCCAGACCTGCAGAACGTCACTTTGTGTACAAAAAACAAACAAACCAGAGAAGCAGGGCGTACCACTTTGGGTTTATGTGCCTGCTTTGGTCCTGGGTTTCTCCTCAGGGTATGCCCCCAAAGTTACAACGCCCACTCAGGGACTGTGGCACGTGAGACAAACTAGGAGCGCCCAGCAACAAATAAAGTTCGGAAAACAGTCCACTTGGAAAAATGTGTTCGGGATCAACTTTTGGATCTTCCTCCAAACGCGAATTTTGACCACTAACCCTAAATTTAAGACTTTTTTTTATTTCTGTTGACTCACAACAAGTTTCTTTCACATCTAGAAAAGACAGGAAAAACTTTAAACACACAAAGTTTAGGCTAGGAGGGAGTTGGGGGCTGGAATCGCGCCACATTAAGGAATGGTTTCCCAGGTTTATTTAAAGATTAGCCCAGACTTTTTAAAATTGTTTGTTCCTCGGATGTTTCTACTTAAGAATCCACTGAGGAGGGAGGAACAAAATACAAATAAATCTTCATTTTTTAGCACTTTTCAATTTCTTGAGGACGATGTGGAATCGATACAAGGAAGGAGGAAGAAATAAAAATTCAATTTTTATTTAAAAATTACATTTGTCTAACCTACAATTACATTTAAGTGAAGCTGAAAAAAAAAATTAAATGGACAGAAGAAAAGCGTTGGCGGAAAAAAGATAAAATATATATACATTTAATTTCAACCATTGGTGCTGTGGCGGATCCGAGAAATACCAAATAATTATATATATATATTTTTTTGTATTCTTCAAATATGATCGTCGGCGGATCCGCGAAACAAACAATAACAAAAGTCTGGCCTTAATAATCAGATTAATAACGAGACACAACAGTTTTACATACAGGTGGCCTAACAGTGCAGACTGGGACTTGAACCCACAACCTACTGGTCAATAATCGATTTTCCAGTACCCTAACTGGGACTGATCATCAGGACTCAAAACATACATGTTAGTGGAGTAAAGCAGCAGGAATTTCATCTCCCTGCTCAATTTGCTCCAAAAAAAAACGTCCACAAATTGCTTTATGTAATTACAAACGTAAATCTAATGAATAAATAGTAGTAATACAGGCCCCGGAGACGGTACTGTGTCCCTTCTGGGGACCGGTGTGATCTATGAGCTGGATTAATGTTAAGACGAATAAAAACACAACCAAAATAACCCTCGAAACGCCAATCTGTGCACATTCAAAGCTTGCCAGGTCATTTTCAAGTCACGGAACCGATCGAGCAGAAAGAGGAAGCACGAGACGAGGCTTTATGATGCCAAACTCCTGCCACGTGGCAGCTGCACACACACACACACACACACACACACACACACAAACACACAGAGCAGCTGTTCTAGATCGTTACAGGTACACGACAGGTTTGATACCCAAACCCACCTGGGCAAATGAACAGGAATATGGACGAAGAACTTACACTTGGATCAGGAGAGGATATTTATGGGAGGCGTCGAAATTGGGAGGCAACATCATCTGGTACCAGAAATCTGTTACAGATTAATACGAGCTTATTAAAGTATTAAAGTATTAAAGCATTAACGATATTGTGTTTCCAATGAGGAGACGTGCGGCTCGTACCGAACCCTCCGAGCTTTAATCTGTCTCGTTTAATCGTCGGCATTTCGATCTCCGTCGTCAGGATCTGCTCCAGTTTCTTGTTATCCTCGAGCACCTTGATTTCTAATGAAAGCAGGAAACGATAAAAGATGAAAGCAGCACGAACAGAACCCTTATTGACTTTATGATTTATTAAATGGATCAGAAAAGAACCACACCTTTACGGGAACCTCGGTTATCCATGAGCGTAAACATTGGCAGCCCGGGACCTTCAAAGATGAAGACAGGGAAAGGGAACGTCTTAATATCCTTCAAATTTAAGAGTAAGAAATTAAATTGAAAGGACTTTATCACACATTCATTCATATTGAGGCGCTGGTCCAAAAGTATCGGGACACGCCTCCTAATCGCTTTATTCAGTCCCGTTTTTACACAATCCAACATCTATATTAACGCCTATGGATTTGCAATGGTGTTCCAATACTTTTGTCCCCCTTTGAAAAAACCTCAAACTCTGCCTGTATTCTGTATTTTGTGAAGCGCACTAACCGTAGCAGTCCATGCGGAAGTAGGAGGCGTTTTGGCTCAAGTAGCCCGAATTGTACTGACACCTGTCCTTGTAGAGCGAGCAGGTCAGGCATTCGGGAGCAGAATGAGTGTGAGGGGTACCTAAAGATATCCTGATACAACAGCAAATATCGAATAATCAAAAAAAAACCCCGCAGGTCTAATCGTCTATAAAACACTCCAACACCATCAGAAACTCACTTGTAAAGATTCCTCTGACCCGGCCGTCCCATGTGCTCGTTACTCACGTAGTAGCTTTAATTAAAAGTGAGGTCACGATGAGGGGGAAATCCGAACGCAATCATGCGAAATGAAATGAATGAAGACGTTCGAACTCACAGGGCGTCCTTTGTTAGTTTGGAGATGTAGATCACCTCCCATTTGCCCGAGGTTATCGGAACTGCATTGCCCTGCACAAAAACAGTCATCCTTATTACTATTAGGGCTAGTATTATTTAAAGATTCCTTTTGACCAAGCGTCATTTTGTGGGGAGACACGAGACGAGATCACTTAGGGCTAAAAATGTATGAAGAACATAAATGAATGAGCTTTGCTTTTCAGATCAGATTCATATCCTGTGAAATGGTTCCACATTACGTTCAGCCGTGTACAGAAAATAAAGTTATGATCATTAGGACTTTAAAACGAGACCGTAGAGAGCGTGACGGCGTCACTTGACTAAACAACAACAGTTAATCGTGCGATAAACGCCTTAAGGTCGCAGCTGCCAAAGCTGACAACACATCTCACGAGTCGTCTGCTGAGGCGTGAAATTATTTCCCAGACATTAAAGAACGGCTCGATGCAGAGACGAAGGGTGTTTGGTCACAGCAGGTGAGAGAGACTTAAAAAAAAAAATCTGAAATTGTCCCAGGCATGACATCTCATATCACCAATAAATTATATGTTATCCCTGTCCATATTTTATTTACGGCTTGGTCCTAACCAGGTTTAGGGATTTTCCTTGCCACTGTCGCCCAGGTCCAGTTTGGGAACGGCCTTGGTTGAACAGAGGTTGAATAAGACAACGTTGCATCCTCGCTGTCCAACAACAATAACGTTCGGAGTGGACGTCTGGTACTCTCATTATTCCTCATGGTTTCACCGCTCATCAAGTTCTCAAGAACTCAACAAGCAGAAGAGAAGCAGGAACGGGACCTAAGCTTGGAGAACCGAACGGGTTCTATATAAACAGTGCAGCCCGAGTGCTTGTGGAAAGGAAAAAGGGTCAGAACAGCAGGAGGACGATACTACGAGGGACGATGCTGGCCAAAAGAAGTGGACAGAACTGCTGGATGACCCTTTTTTTTGGGGTTGCTACACTCTTAAAACGTTTTAGGTGCGCTCGGCGCGCAAAACAGCGGTGTGAAAAAGTGTTTGCCCCCTTCCTCATTTCCTGTTTTTTTTTTTTGCATGCTGGTCACGCTTAAGTGTTTCGGAACATCAAACCAATTTAAATAGGAGTCAAAGACAACACGGGTAAACACAAAATGCAGTTTGTAAATTAAGGTTTATTATTAAGGGAGAAACAAATCCAAACCCTACATGGCCCTGTGTGAAAAAGTGATCGCCCCCTTAAACCTAATAACGGGTTGAGCCGCCCTTAGCAGCCACAACTGTAATCAAGCGCTAATGATAACTTATAATGAATCTTTTATACTGTTCTGGAGGAATTTTATCCCACTCATCTTTACAGAATTGTTCTAATTCAGAGGGTTTTCGAGCATGGACGGCCTTTTTAAGGTCATACCACAGCCTCTCAATAGGATTCAGGTCAGGACTTTGACTAGGCCACTCTAAAGTCTTTATTTTGTTTTTCTTCAGCTGTTCAGAGGTGGACTTGCTGGTGTGTTTTGGATCGTTGTTCTGCTGCAGAGCCCAAGTTCGTTTCAGCTCGAGGTCACGAACAGATGGTCGGACGTTCTCCTTCAGGATCTTTTGGTAGACAGCAGAATTCATAGTTCCATTTATCACAGCAAGTCTTCCAGGTCCTGATACAGCAAAACAGCCCCAGACCATCACACTACCACCACCATGCTTTACTGTTGGTATAATGTTCTTTTTCTGAAATGCACTGTTTCTTTTGCGCCAGATGTAACGGGACACGCACCTTCCAAAGAGTCCAACTTTTGTCTCATCGGTCCACAGAATGTTTTCCCAAAAGGCTTGGGGATCATCAAGATGTGTTTTGGAAAAATGGAGCTCTTGCGGTAATTTTGGGCGGCCGGCCACTCCCGGGAGGGTTCACCACTGTTCCATGTCTTCGCCATTTGTGGATAACGGGCGCTCACTGTGGTTCTCTGGATTCCCAAAGCTTTAGAGATGGCTTTATAACCCTTTCCAGACTGATAGACCTTAATGACTTTCTTTCTCAATTGTTCCTGAGTTTCTTTGGATCTCGGCATGATGTGTAGCTTTTAAGGATCTTTTGGTGAACTTCGCTTTGTCAGGCAGGTCCTATTTAAGTGATGATCTCGATTTAAGAACAGGTGTGGCAATAATCAGGCCTGGGCGTGGCTAGAGACAATGTGCTCAGGTGTGATAAACCCCAGGTATAGTATGTTTTCACAAACACTTTTTCACACAGGGCCATGTAGGGTTTTTTTTCCTCCCTTAATAATAAAACACCTTCATTAAGAAATTATTATTTAAATTGGTCTTATGTTCCCGAAACACTTAAGTGTAACAAACATGCAAAAAAAAACCAACAACAACAAATGAGGAACCGGGCCGGCCGGAGCCGTCCGAGACGCCAGCGAGGGACCCGAGGCAGAGGTGCACGTGCTACCCGGCCCAGTCATTTGGCTCGGCCCGTTCACGTGCTGGCGTGGCGTGTTTTCGTACGGCTCGGGTGTCGGCTCCAGGTGGCGAGCGCAGGCCGGCGTGAGGTCACGCTTTAGATCCTGGCTGACCCTCGTCCTCTTTTTTTGTCTCCACGCCGTCACCCGATCCCGCCGAAAAAAGACAACGAGGAACCCTTTTTAATTAGGAGCAACGCCAGCGAGGCGAAGGTGCCCGGCGTGAACCCCTCCGGCTTTGTGCAGACTGTCGAACGCTCCACGTTTATGAACTGATATTGGTGCGGGATCACGTTCCGTGGGCGCGTTATTAAACGTCGGACCGGGTGCACAGAGCGTGCCCAAACACAATGCCGGAGAGACGCTGGCACTGAAGCCGTGTTAACGCCGGGCGATGGGTGACTCGCTCCTTTCACGTTCTGTAAATCGATCCACGTCGTCCTACGACGGCCGTACAGGCAACGTTCAAATTACAGAGCACCACTCAGATATGACGGGGGGTAAGGCACGACTGGACCCTCTCTACCCTGTGCCAGACCCTGTGCCAGACCCTGTGCCAGACCCTGTGCCAATCTGACCACATACTTTGCCTTTTATATTCAGTTTTTTTTCTGCATCTGCATTCTGAATAAATTCCTGCGTTTCATTCCTGCAACACATTCCAAAAAGCAGTCGGGTCGGGGGGCCGATGCAGCCCTTAGGACCACCGTGAGCGGTCCAGTCGTCCTCCGTTCCTGAATTGAGCTTCAGATGCTTCAGACTAACACGATAAAGGTTCAGCTGAGATCCGGCTGGACCAGCGAGAAGGTTAAAAGCTTCTGAGGAGCACAGATCCACTCTTCAAGGGCCGCCCTAATAGGATCAGCACTTCCATAACTCCAGTGAAGAACCAATCCTGATCCGGTTCCACCGGCCGGCTCGCCCGGGGGTTTGAGGAGCAGCAAGATCTTTTTCAATTTCCATGGTGCATGCGGCAGAGGGCAGGCTTTAAATCCGCACCAACTCTTTTAATCCGACCGGCGTAACCCCAGTCCTGCCATTAAACGACTTTAAAGGGACGCCGAGATGAGAGGGGCAAAAATGTCACTCAAGTACGAGCACTGGGAGTCCAAAACATTCTGAACATTTAGCGCTAACTTTGGAGATCTCATGATGTTAAATGCTAAGTGAACGGTTTTCACATTAAATGTATGAGGAGCAGGAACTTCACTTACTGACTGATCGTCACGCTCCAGGCTGGGATTCGTACCCCCGACGTTCCAGCAGCTGAAATTTTTGTCTCTCTGTACTCTGTTTATCTCTCTCTATACTTTGTCTCTCTATACTCTGTTTTGTCTTTCAATACTTTGGTCTGTCTCTCTATACTCTGTTTATCTCTCTCTATACTCTGTTTTGTCTTTCTATACTTTGGTTTGTCTCTCTATACTCTTTTTTGTGTCTCTGTACTCTGGTTTGTCTCTCTGTACTCTGTTTATCTCTCTCTATACTCTGGTTTGTCTCTCTGTACTCTATTTATCTCTCTCTATACTCTGGTTTGTCTGTCTGTACTCTGTTTATCTCTCTCTATACTTTGTTTGTCTCTCTATACTCTGGTTTGTCTTTCTATACTTTGGTTTGTCTCTCTATACTATTTTTTGTTTCTCTATACTCTGGTTTGTCTCTCTGTACTCTATTTATCTCTCTCTATACTTTGTTTGTCTCTCTATACTCTGTTTTGTCTTTCTATACTTTGGTTTGTCTCTCTATACTCTGTTTTGTCTTTCTATACTTTGGTTTGTCTCTCTATACTCTTTTTTGTTTCTCTATACTCTGGTTTGTCTCTCTGTACTCTGTTTATCTCTCTCTATACTTTGGTTTGTCTCTCTATACTCTGGGTTGCCTCTTTGTACTCTGTATATCTCTCTCTATACACTTTTTATCTCTCTATACTCTGGTTTGTCTCTCTATACTCGTTTTTGTTTCCCTATACTCTGTTTATCTCTCTCTATACTCTGTTTATCTCTCACTATACTCTGGGTTGCCTCTCTATAATCTGTTTATCTCTCTCTATACTCTGTTTTGTCTTTCTATACTTTGGTTTGTCTCTCTATACTCATTTTTGTTTCGCTATACTTTGGTTTGTCTCTCTATACTCTGTTTATCTCTCTCTGTACTCTGGGTTGGCTCTCTATACTCTGTTTATCTCCCTCTCTATACTCTGGTTTGTCTCTCTATACTCTGATTTGTCTTTCTATACTTGGTTTGTCTCTCTATACTCTGTTTATCTCTCTTTCTACTCTGGTTTGTCTCTCTATACACTGGTTTGTCTCTCTATACTGTGATTTGTCTTTCTATACTTGGTTTGTCTCTCTATACTCTGTTTATCTCTCTATATACTCTGTGTTGGCTCTCTGTACTCTATTTATCTCTCTCTATACTTTATTTGTCTCTCTATACCCATTTTTGTTTCTCTATACTCTGTTTATCTCTCCCTATACTCTGTTTATCTCTCTCTATACTCTGGGTTGCCTCTCTATACTCTGTTTATATCTCTCTATACTCTGTTTTGTCTTTCTATACTTTGGTTTGTCTCTCTATACTCTTTTTTGTTTCTCTATACTTTGGTCTGTCTCTCTATACTCTGTTTATCTCTCTCTATACTCTGGGTTGCCTCTCTATACTCTGTTTATCTCTCTCTACACTCTGTTTATCTCTCTCTATACTCTGTTTATTTCTCTCTATACTCTGTATGTTAAATACATATTTAATCAATAAAGTAAACAGTAACAGTGCTCAGATATTCATGGGATACTGTGTTTATGTTTTGATCTCCATCCCTTGGTGAAATCGTTAATATAACGTGTGATTTTATTTAATATCGATATGAAGACGTCTCTTTGTGATGATGTGACGTTACATAACCCAATGGCAGTTTGGTTTATTATTTCTAATGGTTTAAAATGACAGCCAGAGGAAAGCCGGAGCAGAACGTGGATCCAGATCTGCGAGGCTTTCGATGCCCAGAGCTTCTGGGTTTGTATGTAAATCCAGCAGAGCCTGACAGGTTACGCTGAGCCAGCGACGCTCTTAAAGGTCAGGCTCCAGAAGATAACGAATTAAGCTTCCACCACACTGAAGATCATCTCGAGAGTCAATCACCTCGTGTTCATCAGGTTCTCCAAACGAGGTCTCGTTCCACTCTCAAAAATCTGCATAAACCCTGCTGCATGTGCAGGGATGCTGTTTACCATTTAATGGAGCAGAACGTTAGGAACAGCTGTGATGGTTCATGTCTGCAGTAAAATATTTATGATCTTATCAAATAAATCAATCACCAAATGAGGAGCTTTACTTTAAAAGGGCATGTCAACCCATATCAGATTGAAATCAGGCCGAAACCTTAAAGCACACGGGATCTGTCTTTTCCCAATCAGATTCAAAACAGATCAGGACAGACTCTGAGACTCATACAGCATCAAGTAATTAGCAGTGTGAGAGATTTGCAACCATGAACATGAACTAGATGTAAATTTTATAAAGGAATTAAAACAGTGCTTAAAAAGTGGCAGGTACAAATAATAGATGTTGGTTTGTGTCCTAATACTTTTGCACATGTTGGTTTGTGTCCTAATACTTTTGGCCACATGTCGGTTTGTGTCCTAAT
>JAVSBV010070665.1:0-10276 GCA_033117975.1 Parotocinclus spilosoma
CGGAGTACCCGGAGTAAACCCACGCAGGCACGGGGAGGACATGCAGACTCCACACAGAAAGGTCCCAATTCACTCCAGGCTGGGATTGAACCGGCGACCTTCGTGCTGTGAGGCAGAGGTGACCACTCAGCCACCCATCAATCAATCAGTCAATCAGTAATCTGTACAGGCTCCCATTGTTTGCGATATGTAACAAGATGATTTCTTGACAGTAATTTACTAGTATAATATACCAGTATTTCCTCAACCTTGGTCATTATATCTGGATGTCTTTTCATAGAACAATGCATATGTTTATATGATTATGCTTACGATTGTTTTTTTTAAAATAAAAATAAAATGTCAATACTAGGTCTACCAGATCCACCCCTACTCCAACCCACCAGACCATTATATTTGGTCCCCACCAATATTCAAGTCATGGCTACAGCATTGCAGCAAAATATTAGGTTTGCACCCATGACATTTACAAACTGTATAAAAAGAAACATACCAATATTTTTTGAGTAACATTGTTTTTAAACATTTTAGGAAGCTTCTCATTTGTTGACAAACTTAAGATCCAATGCACATCTTTGCTCCCTAAAGACTCAGCAGTTTGTGGACCCTGCTTTTTAGGGGACACTTTCTTTTTGCATTTCCTATGCATCACATCTTTTCCCAATTTGGGGTGGTGTAGAATAGTATAATGTGGAAACAATGAGATGTATCTAATAGTGTTCAACAAATGCATATTATTGATGACTACAGTCTATTTCCTTCTACTTGTGTTTGTTTGACATCCCTGCATTCTGTTTAGTAACTGATGAATGTTTGGCTGTTACCACACATATCATTACCTCTTGGTTGTGTGATGAGCACATCCAAGGCCATGCAGTAGGCCCTTGCTGCCTTGTCGTATTCCTCCCTTTGAAAGTGGAAATTCCCGCGTTCTCGTTTCTGGTTGCCAATGCGTATCCGGTCAGCAATAGGCAGAGATACCAGATCCCTTTTGTCACTTATTTCCAGAAGCTGTAGCTGGTACAGGATAGGTAACCCAGTTGGTATATCAGGCTCTCTGTCAATGACACAAGTTGTGATTTTACATGATATTCATTGTATAGCCATATCACCTCAGTATTTGTTTATATTTACTCACTGTAGCGCTACCTTTATTTATTTACCCTAATTACACACTAAAATTATTTTCATTAAAAGCAAAGTTATTACCATATTAAATTGTGCAGTACTGGCACAAGGTGGCACAGCTGGCACAAGTGGTTAGCACTGTCACCTCACAGATCAGGCTGGATTCCAGCCTAGACTCTGGCTGTTTGGTGTTTGTTACGATCTATGTGTTTTAAGGTTTCTGGTTTCTATGCACATTCCAAACACCGACATCAGGGTTAATTGTGGTGTCAAATGAAGATAATAGTGTGAGTGTGTGTATATGTGTATGTTATCATGCGCCTTTTGATGGATTGGTCCTGACTAGGATTGGTTCTCGCCTTGTGCCCTGTGCTACCAGTTAGGCCTGAATTGGATTAATCAGGTATGAAAATGAATAAGTGAATCAGCCCTGGTACAGCAATACTAAATTAATGGCAGAAAACTGAGCATTTTTTTAACACCTTGTTCAAAACGTCTTGTTTTGTGTACAGTAGAAGGGAACTAAATATAATTAATTAATTCCTCCAACTTACTTATGCTATTTATTAATCAGTACAAGTTGTCATACTACAACTTTAACATTATTCAAATCACACTTACCGGTAAGTTCAGTTGCATTTGGCATTAGGTTAATTCTTTATTTGAAGTAAATCAAATATGAGATGTACGAGGTGCATAAACAACAGTTTTTACAATAAAATATAAAACATTATTTTAACTTCTTTTGCATATTTTAAATGTTCAACTCCCTTCCACAATAAGATAAGCAAATCAGTTATGACGTAAAAACTGATATACAAATGACTTTATATGCCATTATCATCCCTGAGAGAGCTATGTGCTTGGGCAAGGTTTAAAACAGCACTGTACCAGCAAACACAGCAAACAAAATTGATTTGATTTCATTGATTATTCTGCTTTTCCTGTGCAACATATTGCTGTCATGTTATTGGGCCATCCTATTTATAAAACAGTTATCAATAGTTTTTGACAATTATTGTGTTACACAAACAATTAATCCAATAAATCAGAACTCAAATGCATTCTCTATTGGCAGTGTACATTTCTTCATTAATGCTGCCATCTCAGAAGTGTAAATGACCTTTGCCAAGTGCACTGACAAAACCACATACAATGACAGACCATGGCTTTTGGACTTGATGGCCCTTTTCTACTTTATTCTGGAGAATGCAGTGTCCAGTTCTTTAAAAAATCTGGAATACTGCTCCATTAGACTACAATTAAATGGATTTTTGTATGTTTCTGGATATGGTTAACATGAGGCTTCTTTTTGCACAGTAAAGTTTTAAGTGACATTTGTAAATGTAACTCTATATTGTAGTACTTGACAAAGATTTACCAAAGTAATGTACTTGCCTATGTGGTTCTATCAGCTGCTGCTGAATGATGGATCTTGATGCAGTGCTGTCTGAGGGATCAGAGATCACGGCTTAAGCTTGTGCTCTTTATTATTTAATGATATTATTCATTGTAGAGGGAGAAATATGTAAATCCCTTTCAATATATATTTGAGGAACATTGTTTTTAAAACAATACTTTTTTCATGCATTTGTTGACTAATTGGAGATCTTTGCTGATCAAAGAATCAGCCTTTCCTGGATGCTTCTTTTGTAACAAATCATGATTACAGTCACTTGATGAAATCACATAATTGTTGTTTTAATTCATAAATTACAGGTTTGAAATGCAGGAATGCATGTTTATTAACTAATGAAATGAAGTTGACCAGACAAAATATGAATTATCTCAGGTTCATATTGTTGGCAAGGAAATAGAAATAAAAAAATAAGTAAGAAAGTCTTTGTGCTTTTTATATGCATTTTCCATACATAAGTCATTTGATTTGAGGTTGTAAATGATAGAGATAATGTTATAATGTTAATATTAGTCTGATAATGTGGTGGATGTTGGGTGAACTGTTGGAGAACACAAACCATGTACATGTACGCCTGCTTTCACTTGCAAATTTGATAGAGTTAATCTTCTTACTGTGGAATTGGGGCAAAGTGAACATGTGGACACACATTTTAAGCACACACTTAGGGAACTGGGAACTAAGATTTTAAAACTGATCCTTTTGAAAATGATCAGAAACATATTTTACTATATGTCATTATTTTTCATATAGGTGACTAACCAGGCTGCTTTGTTGGAAGTATGAGTCATTCATTAATCAGTGCAGCTGGATCCAGCCACCTGCTGCCATTGTCCTACACAAATTTGGCCTTTAATTTGAATCTGCTGTCCACTGAGGTTGTTTTCAACAAAATCTTCACTAATTATGCTTTTGTTATGTACTTAAGAAGACCCAGCTGGTGTAAAAAGTTCAAAGAATCACAGGTAACTTGACAAACATGCATGACTATAAAAATTCCAGTAGCTAAAGCATCCACATTGAGCTTTCAACTGGGGTTTGAAGTTTTACAGAATACTGGGGAATTTAAACAGGTGTTTATTAGCTGGAGGGAGAACCACTGCGAAGAAGAGTCACAAGAGCTGATAACACACCAGGGACTGTTTGAAATCCAGCCGCTGAAAAGAGATCTTACATTATCACCAAATAAGCTTCTATAATAACTTTCCTCCATACTTTAACGATAGTAGTAGTAGGTAGAAGTAGATGTTTGGAGAACATTGTTTAATGAATATAGCTGACTTTCTATTACAAAGTTTTATGAATCGAGAAATACAACCGTTAATGTTTACTCAGTTATTATTTAAGATAGTGACAAGTGATTAGTCAGTTACATTCATTCTATAGTTAAATGCACGTATATTACATATAAAAATACATGAATGACAATGAGATGCCTACATAATTATCTTTATATTCCAAAAAAATGTCTGCATATTATGTGAACACAGTGACACTTGTATTCCTTAAATACTGATTAGTTACAAAATCTCTGAAATAGCAACCAGAGCGACTAAATAAAATTAGTACTTCTGTTCTGTGAGTGCTCTTTGTCCCACTTGCAAAACCAAGAATAGCTAATCAAAGAAATTTAAAAAATGCAATGCATGAAATTTCACATGGGTGCTGATTATTGTTTAGGACTCTGGGCAGGAGCCACAATTCATGACCACTTATTATAGAGAACAAGAATGAGCCAGTAGGTTGAGTCACCTACTCTTAGTCCTTGTGAAGAATTACTGTGCCCCTCCTTCAGCATGTAGTACTTATGCCTGGTTAAATACAGGCACTGTGGTCAGTGTGTGAAGAATAGTGGTGGCTGGCACTGCAGTGACCGAGACACTGCAGAGCCCTTGGTGCCTGCTTACTGACTGTGCTTTCTGTCAGCCTTTCATCTTGTCATCCTAACTGAGGAGGAAAGGACAGTGCATTGTTTGAGAACTCTTGTAAAGATTTGCAATGGTCTTAATTCCAAGTCTTTCTCTTGTCGTTTTTAGACCAAGCAAGCCATTACTGTCTCATCAACACAAAATTATTGATGCTGGCTGTGGGAGAATTGTAGGTGACTTCCACGCAGCACTGGAAGGCTTTTAAGTGTTGCTGTAGCTTTCTGGTAACGTCAGATATTTTGTCAGCGCTTTAGATGTATGTGATGCAAAACTTTACTTTATTTGAATATTTTGGTCTGAGTCTGCATGTCCTCCCCATTTCCAAATAGGTTTACTCCAGGTGCTCTGGTTTCCTCCCACAGTGCAAAGATTGCTTTGGGATAGTTGATTATGCTAGATTGGCTCTGATTTGAGTATACACATGAGTCTAGTTTTAATATAACTTTGAGTGTTGATGTAACCTTTTGTCTATCTTTGAATGTTCATTTGATGCTGAAAAGTGATGTTAAATAAGCTAATCTAACAGACAACCCAACAAGCAAACTATTTAGTGGGTCATTGTTAACTTAGGGTAACAATGGGTCTGGAACTTTGGGCTAAAGATGGGAATACACCTTAAATTGAATATAAGCCTTTCTTAGTCATCTTAGACTTCTTTTAAAAGCTATATATACCCAGAGGTATGTAGATGACCATTCATAAGGAAGTGCTTCAAACAAATTTGAAGAGGTATTTACATTAACATTTATAGGACACGCCCCGGTCTGGCATTTTGTTTTTAAGCTCACGCTAACCCTCTGGTGCTTCGGCGCCGCTCGCGATCTATTTGCGCTCACGCTCTTGGCGCATCTAAGTTTATTATTGTGTTCTGGCACTTCGCACCTTTCGTGTGTTATTCACACTCGTGCTATTAGCGCGCCCTGAGCTTATATGCTCGCCTTTTTGCGCTTTTTGCGATTCCTTTGCCCCCTCGCGCTGCGTGTGCGTTAGAGCTCACGCTTGCCCTCTGGTGCTTTGGCGTTCTTTCCACTCTTTACAGCAGCAACCCGGTTCTGTGTTAGAAGTACACTGACCAGCGCTCTTGCGCTCTATTGAGTCGGATTCTAGTCGGAGGCTGGCTCGAGGTGTGCCCTGACTAGAGTAGCCTTCGGGTAAACACGCACTCTATAAGACGTATCCCAGTTTTGGCTTTTTATGTAATTACATGCACATTCAAGCTCACTTTCGCTCCCTGGCGTTTGGACTACCTCCGTGCCTCGCCATTTAAGAGAAGTTTGCCTCAACTGACGCTTTGGCGTCCTCTCCCGACTAGGTCGCGCGTTGCTCCCACTTGGGACGCAACCTCGGCGCGCCCCTTTATCCTTTTGGTTCTATTATGTTAGGAGCCTTACGCTCCGCTCTTCATGCCTTTTCAGTTGTTCTATATTATTTCCCCATTCTTATTATACGACGTGGGATATGTTTATCCTGCATACTTGGGTCCTAAATAAAAACCACCACTGCTCGTAAACAAAAACAAGGGGATTCGGCTTAGAAATACATAAAGGAGGATAATTAAAATTTGAGGGGTGAAATGGGCAGCAAGGTTATTCAGGGTTTAACGAGCCAAAATTGGTAGTGTCTCTGATAGTGTCTTTCACCAGTCTAGGCTAGAAAATAATAAAGAGGTGATTAGGTTTAGTTTTTTAGTCAGACGGCATGGTGGATTACATGGTGGATTACACTAAAATTGGCCCAATCTAATTATATATGCGATATCTGTCATTAAAATGGCCATTGATTCTGATAAGCATCACTAAACAAACAAACATTTTTTAGATAATTATCTTAGTATCTGTAGCTGAACATTACTTCTGTGGCACTTTTTGTACTTGGAAACCATCTATGTTGAACTGTAAAGCATATTAAAGATCTATTAATGCTTAAAAACCATAAAGGATATAAAGAAATATCGTATATTGCATTTATGTAAGAGAAGAGACTGAAATATTAGATTAGATTCAACTTTATTGTCATTGTGCACAGAGTCAATAAAATGCAATTAGCATCCAACCAGAAGTGCAATATACAGTGTTATTTACATAAAGTGTAGTAGTAATATACAGTATATACAGAATATAGTACAGAGTACAGAGGGTGGAAAAATGCAGGAACTTGGAAAAAAGCTGGACACCTGCTCCACTGGATCTCCACTGATGTAGATGGGAGAGTGAGATTGGCTTCTAGACCTCTAGAAGTCTATGATAATCTCTTTGGTTTTCTGGGTGTTGAGCTCAAGGTTGTTGTCTTGGCACCATGAAGCCAGAATATAAGACAAATGTGATTTATTATTATTATAGCACTGTGAGACTTCTTGATTGCGTTCTTTACATTAATTATGGATTACAAAGGAAACAATTACACGTGTACCATGTGATTAAGACCTATTTTTTATTTCTGGACCAGGCTCCCTGGATCTCAGACAAACGGCCACCAGATGACTGGCCCAGTTCAGGGGAGATCCGATTTGATGATTACAAGGTTCGGTACCGGCCCGAGCTGGAGCTTGTTCTGCACGGCATCACCTGCAACATTCAAAGCACCGAGAAGGTAAAGCAGTCCGAAGATTGTGTGTCATGATATCCTGAAACACCATTCATACCTGCTGTGGCATTTCCATTAATATCCAAACACATTCAGAAGATGCATTTCAAACATATTACCCAGAGTGAAAGCACAGTGATTGTAAACATGTTCACTGCATACTACACCTCAGTAGTACCTGAATACTTGTCGTTAATTCGTTCCAAAAGTCACGGGTACCGAAAAAGACCTGCAGCGAGAGAATTTTTCTCATAAGGAATAATGTAATTAATCTGTTTCAGAAATTCCATCCTATAACACCATTGTATAGTAAAAAAACATAAAAATGTTTACAGCATAGTTTTGTAAGGATCTGCACTGAGCAGTAGCTATTGTGAGATTGATTCATGTATAGGCTGGAAAAGATGTACCTGTACAAGCTGAGCTTCTCAACTTTTAGTAAATTAGTAAGTAACTTTGTATGTCCCGTGACAAAGTTTTCCCATCAAAAAGTGTAGAAAAGCAAATTCAGTGAGTCGTGAAGTGGTCGATTTCCCCGGAACGCCTGTATTAGGATTTGATATACAGGTAAAAAAAATTTTTTTTTAATTTACGGTGAGGATACGTTTCAACAAATCCATCGTAACGCTACATGTAAAACGTGTAAAACGGGACTGTGACTGTCTTGTCCTGACTACGTTTCCCAGTGCTCATCACTCCCACCACATGACTCCCTACATCACTGCTGGAGATATCATGTCGTATCTCATGTTATTTATTGAGTAATGTATTGAAAGTGAAAGACCAATGATTTTTGTGCTACCACTGCTTTTCCTCACTACATTTCTAAACGTTCATCACTCCTGTCACTCTGTACATCATGCACTGCCGACTTCCTCATTGAGTGTGGTAAAGAACTGTGTATTGAAACTTCTAAATTCAGGATATGTATATTACTGGCCTATCGACTGTTGTGATATTCTTTGGGTTAAAGCCAAGTCAAGTCAGGTAGGCAGCCCAGACCAATTTTAAGGCACTCCAACTAAGTAGTGTAATTTCTGTACTTATGGGACCTGGACTTGGCCCACTGCTACTCTATGGCATGCAGAGAATAAAAAAATCATCCTTTTCAAGCCTGACACATGGCACTTTGGAGGAACAGAGATTTCTGGGCACTTGGGTGCATTGCTGTCATGATCAGAGGAGCTGATTTTTCAGGATTCTTCAGTTTAGTGGCAGAGCTTTCAGGTCATTTCTGTGACTCATTCAGGTGACCAATATTTTGGGAAAACAGTCAAGCTATCTGGTGCAAGGCAATGTGATGGAGCACCTTCATACTGTTGCCAGGCTTTCAAATTATGTTCAGGAGCAAGTACGCTTTAAAAGCAGCAAATTGCACTAAAGCAGTGGAGGACCTGGGCGGTAGGGTAATAGAGACTGGGCATGAGATGATGCAGGAGGTGTATTAGTAGTATTATGCATTTTGAATTTCAGTGAACTTGACCATTTGAAAAGGTGGAAAATAGAAAAATGTGATTAATGGAATTCGGTTCTACCACAGAACCTAAAACCCTTAAGTAATGCAACATCTCCTTCATGTCCATCACATCTACTGTTCCTTTACATCCCAAAATTGCTCTAATGGTCAAAGAACAGTGACTGTTAAGGCCATTTGAGTACAGTACACTCACTGTCATGTTCAAGCTACTTCATATCTCATGTTATTTGTTGGTACAATGTGGTCATAAAGGGGTGAACATGGTTAGCAGCATTACTCAGGTAGGGGAGCCCTATGTGGGGTACTCATGAAGGAGCCCAATGTGTGCCAAGAAAATATCTGCCACACCATTTTACCTCCAGCTGCAAACAGGAAACGTCTTGCAGGATAGATTTATGCTGTTATATGCATTCATTCATTATCTTCTTCTTATTCCACACGGGGTCGTGGGATAGCCGGTGCCCATCCGGCAACTCAGGGCCAAAGGGCAGGACCAACCCTAGACGGGGCACCAATCCATCGTAGGGCACAAACACAGACACAGTTACACACTAAGAGCTACTTAAGAGACACCAATTAACCTAATACACGTCTTTGCGGAGGTCTTTGGGAGGAAACTGGATTACCCAGAGTAAACCCACACAGAGACGGGTAGGACAGGCAGACTTCACACAGAAAGGACCCAGGGCGATGCTGGGATTGAACCCAGGACCTTCTTGCTGAGAGACACCGGTGCTACCCACCGAGCCACCGTGCTGCCTGCTGTCATGTTGTTTACACCAAATTCCGACCCTACCATCTGAATGTCACAATAAAATAAGGCATTCTTACCCAGATAATGGCTGCTTGCTGGATATTTCCTCTTTTTTTGGACTATTCTCTGTAAACCCTAGAGATGGATGTGCATGAAATTCCCAGTAGATCAGCAGTTTCTGAAATATTTGAGCCAGCCAGTCTAGAATCACCACCCATGCCATGTTCAAAGTCACTTATAACACCTTTCTTCCCCATTCCAATGCTCAGTTTGAACTTTAGCAGGTCATCCAACCATGCCTGCGAGCCTAAATGCATTGCTGCCATGACATTATCTGATTGGATGTTTGCTTTCCCGAGCAGTTCATACTGGAGAGTTTATAACAACAACAGAAAACATTGAGATTGGGTGCTCTGTTGCTCAGAGGAGAGCAAGTGAAGCACTGACAGGCCTTTTATATTTATATGTTACATAAGTGCAAGGAATACAAAATTTTGTTGTTATTGAAGCACTGGATGGTAGATTGGAGCTTCATATGCAGACATTGTATTAAAGCACAAAACAGACAGATCTAAATCACAACCCCAGAGGATATTCAGAACGGACAAAAGAACAGAATACCAAACAGCATGCATATAACAGTGTTCAATGAGCAGTCTGAGATTCAAGGTTCAGATAACAGGAAAAAGATTCAGTAACACAGAGATACTGATAAGAATACAGTGAACGTTAATGGTAAGTTAATGGTAAAAAGACTCATGCAATTGCCATACGGTAATAGATAAGCGTTTGTTTGAGATAGACCACAAACAACCCAATCCCCCCACCATAAATCCTCAATAGTATAGTTATAATATTATAATATTAGGTCCTCATGATAAAATTTTGGGACTAATGAATCCAGTTCGAATTCAGTCGATTCCGGTTAATGGGACTACATCGGGACGCTATCGTTTTGATCCTAGTAACTGGCTGGACGTGCTATGTAA
>JAVSBV010070696.1:0-10275 GCA_033117975.1 Parotocinclus spilosoma
GTTGTAAGAAGAAGGGGGGATGCCACACAGTGGTAAAAATGGCCTTGTCCCAACTTTTTTGGGATTTGTTGACACCAAATTTGGAAACAACATATTTTTCCCTTAAAATGATGCATTCTCTCAGTTTAAACTTTTGATCTGTGATTTGTGTCTGAATAAAATATTAGATGTTGGCATCTCTACATCATTGCATTCAGCTTTTATTCACAATTTGTTTAGTGTCCAACTTTTTTGGAATCCTGTTTGTCTATTAGAAGTACACATAACTTATGACTTGGTGGCAAGCTAACTTTTACAAAGCTATTAAAACTGAATGGGGTTGTGTGTCATCAGCATGAAAGCAGCATAACCAGACACAGGAATATTGCTCATAGTGCTCTTTATAAAACCTCCATATAATGCTAAGTTTACTTGTGCCAGGTCCCTGAATCCACACACATGCACCAGTACACAATTAAGCACACGCACATTCAATGCCAAAAAACTTTGAGAATGTTTATTTTTTTATGTTGATTTTTTTGAAACAGTTTTTATGGTGGCAATTCAAAAAAGAAATCCTGCTAATATGTCATAACGCATGTCTACCACTTAATTTAGTATAGTCACAGAAGTGCACCATTTTAGTATGACCACAAGATGGAAGCAAAGCATTTATGTGTACAGCCATTTACGGTTCAGGCACTTACTATTCGAGTTTATTAGTTAATTTTAATTATCCTTCTTATCCTAGTCAGGGTGGTGAGAAAGCCAGTGTCTGGCTGACATCACAGGGCACACACACACACACGCACACACACACAATGCCAATTGATCTAACACATGAGAATGTGGGAGGACCTCCAGCACACAGAGTAAACCCACATGGACACATCATCCATGCTGACTTCACAAGAGTTGGATGTGTTGAGCATTATGAAGTGCAAAATACAACAAGAGACCCTGGACTGTTGAGCAACTGAAGTTGTACATCAAGCAAGAATGGGAAAGACTTTCACCTACAAAGCTTCAACAATTAATGTCCTCAGTTCCCAAACACTCGAGTGTTGTTAAAAGGAAAGGTGAGGTAATACAGAAGTAAATATACACCGTCGCAACTTTTTTGGAATGTGTTGCAGGCATCAAATTCAAAATGACTGAATATTTTCAAAAACCAATAGTGTTAGTTTAAACATGAAATATCTTGTATTTGTAGTTTATTTAACTGAATAGGTTTGTTTATTTGGCTTCTTTAACGTCGCTTATCGGCATCAGTGGCCATCCAGTGACACGCACAAGGTTAGAGCCATACACAAGTTCATTCCAAGACCAGTCATACATATACAAATCAATGACAATTTAGAGACACCAATTCAGCTAACAAACATCTTTGGACTGTGGGAGGAAACCAGAGTAAACCCACGCAGGCACAGGGAGGACATGCAGACTCCAGACAGAAAGGACCCAGGTGTCTCCACCCTGGGATTGAACCCAGGACCTTCTTGCTGTGAGGCAGTGGTGCTACCCACCGTGCTGCCCTGTTTAACTAAATATAGGTTGAGAAGGATTCAGTTCAGAAGAATTTCACATTCACAGCACAATGTGCAGTTTTCCAGAATGTAACTCAGACTATAAGCCACACATACCTGTACTACTAAGTTGTGGTCTCGGAGGAAGCAGCATCCTGACACATCAAATCACCACTACAGAGACCGAAGTTTCTTACATGCAGGTGGCATTAGCTGTGCTTGATAGCTGGTAGCTTATTTGGGAAATCAGCTTCCAGCATTGCAACTACAAAACCTATCCAGTCCAGTGAACTAGGGCCCTGTTCAGAGCCCACTTACACCTGTGAACCACGTCCTCCTGGGACAGGCGCCAAAGCCTCTGAAACCTCAACAAGGAAAGTTATTTTAAAGACATGGAAAACAGTTTGGTTTAAAAACCACTTGAGACAACAGTACTCTGACACATTTAATCATTTATTTATTGAACAACAAACTATACAACAGAATAAAAAAGGTACAAGCCATTTAAGTACACGTAGTACAACGAGGTGGCACTACGCCACCATTGGCTGGATGCCACACTAGGTGAACTCCAACTACAAATATTAAAGTACCTCTTGCAATCACATCGTAACAGAGCAACCTTGCAAGAACGTCCGCCACACTACCCACCAGTCACAGGTGTTTGATCTTGAGAGTTTAGAAGAAGCTCTTCGCTGATTGGCTCCTGACTCAGACTGTTTAAAAGTGTGCTGAAAGGATTCTCGGGCAGCTCCTCCATGGAAATGTAAATAACATAAAGGAGAGCAACCATCAACAGAAAGACCACAATCTGAACCCACAGAGGCACCAGGTACTGCTGGATCTCCCTTCGCTCCAGTGTGGCAGGACTCGCTGGGGTTTCTGGGTATTTAAACTGCACAGGTCGACCTGCTGCACCCTTTATAGAACGCCTCTTGGTGGCACTAAAGAGCAAGGAAAACAGTTCAGATTATTAATATACTCAGTGATTTAGAAAACAACAATAAAAGTAATTCGTGATCTTTTATTTTAGACTGCTTAGGTTCATTCAGGTGAAGAATTTTCATAAAACAACCAGAGTCAGTAGTGTTTGTTTCATTCATGAATACTTTTGGGTCTTGTACAAGGCAGGAATGGTAAGCAAAGTTTTACCTACTGTAAGTGACCATACGTTTGTTTGTCTTCTTGCTTTCTATGATTGTGGTTTTAGTCGAGTGATTTTTAGAAATGTGTTTTTGTATTTCAGTGCTTCTTTCATCACCCTTGGTATCTCAGTGATGCATAGAGGACATGTGCACCTTTAACATTCTGTTAATAGAGGTTTCTCAGATGGGTGAGTCTGGTGTGTCCTATACGGCATCTAGAGATGGTCACCAGGTCTGTTCTGTGCTTGGAACATTATGTTTTGGTTATATATGGCGGGACATAGTTTCTTTAGTTCATTTCTCATTTTGTGAGTTCCATTCCTTTTGACATCATTTTTTTGATGTATGGTGTGGTTTTCAGGACCGAGTCAGATGGTTGAACTTTCGGGCCTGATGACCAAGTTGTTGGCTTATTTCTTGGCAGTCTGTCTGCTTTTTCATTTTCAGGGATTCCGCAGTGGCCAGGGACCCAGCATAACTGTACAATATATCCATGGAATAGAGTGTAAACAACATAGCCATGCTTAGGAAACAGGTAAAAGTGGTCCATCGCTAATATTTTTATCATTAAACCTGATGTTAAATGTGATGTATATCTCAAACTCGTCTAAAGAATCAACAGTAGCAGGAATTTCTATTATGGTCAGGTTAAAAACTGCACGCTACTCCACCGCAGCCACTTCTTCGTTTTGCATCCTTGGTTTTTTTTAAGCTTTTTATTTTCCTTTGACACTGCAGCTACATCCATTTCCTGTAACCATGTTTGGTCAGACATTTTCTTAAGCATGGAGTGATTTTCAGCGTCAATGGCTATTTAACGACAGACAAAAGGTTACATTGTAACTAAATAGGATTGAAGCACTCATACACAAGGCCTCCATACTCAAATCCGACTGTCATTGGATCCCAAACAGAACCAAGATTCGTTGCTGGGTTTCTTAACTCATGACAAGAAAAAGTAAAAAACCACCATCCTGCTGCTCTCCGTCAAATGATGAGATCCCTCTCAAAGTACGTCAGATGAGAAACTGCATTGTAGAAGCAATGTCTAGCAGTCAGTAATCTCTCACCAAAAGGTAGACTACCTAAAATTAGCCTCAGGGCCTTTTTACAGTGCAGCAGGGGTACTTTTAAATCCTCTTGTGGTAAGACCCAGGGTCTAATCAGCCTGACAACTCTACCTGGGTACCTTATTTTAACATCAATGAGTATAATTATTTATGGTCATTACACCAATTGCAAAAATAATGGCATATATAATCTACTGGTGGCCGTCAACTTTTGCACAGTACTGTACTTCTATAGACTAGACTCACGTGATTCCAGTTGGAGTCACTGCAGCATCCGGGAACATCTCCATCAGAACATCAGTCCTTGCTTCCTACATCAGAAAAAAAAACGTTGACTAGAAAGCTAGTGGCAGAAAGACTGAAGCTATTAGCCACATGCCCATTTCAGATAAGACCAGACTTTTTTTACTGCTTGTTTCACGGATCCGCTGACGATCATATTTGAAGAACACAAAAAAAACCCTTTGTTTTTTGTATTTCTCGGATTCGTCGCAGCACCAATGGTTGAAATTCAAAAAAATAAAAATAAAAATATTTTTTAAAAGGCCAACGGTTTTCTTCTGTTCATTTTATTTGTTTTCCAGATTCACTTTAATTTAATTGTAGGTTGAATACATTTTATTTTTAAATAAAAATGTATTTTTATTACTTCCTCCTTCCTTGTATTGATTTCATCGATTCCAGAAATTGAAAAAGGCTGAAAAAGAAAGATTTATTTATCTCCTCAGTAGATTCTTAAGTAGGCACATCAGAGAAACAAACAATTAAAAAAAATCTGGCCTAAGGAAATAAAATGAGACAGAGGCCATAAAGTTAACCTCAGACATATGTAGTTGAACACAGTGACCACAAAACTAAGGGAAAAAGAAAAAGATCTGATGAGGTTATGAAGAGGAAAAAGCCCTGAAGTTCACAATAATTGTACAATAAGATCCACTTTGAACACCAGCTTGTGAGGAAAGATATAAAAAGCAGTTACAGGTGCAGGTTTTATTGTTGTTGTTTGTTTCTGACGAGGCAGACACTCTGGGTCCAGATAAAGAGAAGGACTGGTCATGGTGTTTTTGCTGAGCTGAAATATAACAATGACATATTTTAACCTTTAGCCACATGCCCAAACCTGCTAAAAGGGTTTGCAACAAACAGTAAATGACTTCTATGCAGTGTTTTTCTTCCATTTAATTCAGATTTGGTTAGTTAGTTGGGACTTTGGTTCTAGAGTCCAGTGTTTAAGGTTCTGGACTTTAGAACACAAGGTACAGAGTTTAAGCCAATGTGCCACAGCTGGGATCTTGAGCAAAGCCCTTAACCCACAAGTGATTTAATTATTTGCTGTTCTCAATATAGGTTCATCATGCTACCCAATAAGTGCTACATAGGGTCATGATGGTATATTACTGTATTATCTATAATTAATGTGAATTTCCATAAATTAAAAATGCAGCCACATAAGGGATGTTGTGACGATGGTAGAGTTCCACTTGTGTTTTCTGCGGTATATCCTGACGCATTTAGGAAGTGTTTGAATGACATTTTTTGTGCACACACCCTATGTATATACACATTACATGTACTATACTGCTCACTATTCAAATTATGAAATATTCCCCTAATGAGATGTCCCCTGATTTTATCAGGATCCTGTTTCACAGAAAGTCATGGAGTTGTTAAAGGTTCATACTAGGGGTGGGCGATATGGCCCCAAAATATCACAATATTCGAGGGTACTTTTGTGATAACGATATATTTGAACAACATACAATTGCAACAAAATATATTTTATACTTTGAAATATCCCAGCCCAACCTCGCAGCATTTTTTACTTCCCTCGTACTAAGCTACGTGCTTCTGCTTGAGCTGGTAAAACATTAGATTTGTTGTTACAGACCTCTTGCATAGCTTGCGTATCACTGTAGTTTGTGTACAGCTGATATTTTTGTACCAAAACCACCTCCACACTACCAAACCGCTCCACTTTTTTGGGACAATCTATTGCTCTGTGTATGAGCCACGTTATGTACGTGAAGTACTCCATACTCTGTAAATCCATTACGTAAAAATATTACACCGGTATTATCAAAAACGATACGATACAACACACCCCTAGTGCACACATGCATGTTTTCATGGCACATGTTTTTCATAGCAGAAAAATGCTCAATATCCACTCATTCGCAATTAAGCAGGGTCAAGCTTCGCAGGTAGGTTCTTCAGCTGAACATTTCTGGGTGCCAAGGCATGCAGAGCACAATGTAATTCTGCTCTTCAACTGACCTGATGCAATATATCCTGTCTCAAGCAGACACTAATTTGCACTGGACCATGTCTGTGCTACTGTCTTTTGTTACAGCTGACCCATAGCTGACTCAATCATAACATATCACTGCTAGATCATTACTACACTATATAGACAGCAGTTTGTGAGCACTCCTAATTATTAAGCACTGCTATTTCAGCAACAGTTGTAATATATACGTAATAAAAAGCATACATTTCTCCAAATCGTGACATTAGAATTGGTTGACAGCACAGTGATTCTCAACAGAGCAAAGTTTCCACTCCCAACAAGTCAGTACATCAACTTTCTGCCCTGCTGTCCTTAAAGTCTATAGAGAGTTGGTTTACCAGCTGAGATTGAGAACCTGGCTGGCTTGCACCCTGAAAATGCACTGGAGCTTCATGTCCGACATCAGGAGCCAACCTTAGTCATGCTCCAAAATGTAATGGAAAGCCCTTTTGGATGAGCAACGGCTGTAGTAGTTTTGGGGGTATTAGTCCACTTTAACATCCATGTAGCAGATGTAATTTGTTCAGTGTAAGAGAGTCCACAAACATTTGCCTACATAGTGCATTAGGTCCAATTTGATCAATCCCTTGACTATACCATTACTTACTGTACATTTAGCAACACTACAGATTTGTTCCAGCAATCAATGTTTGGTCCTATTACATTTTCTGTACCAATTTGTAAACAAGATGTTATTCATTGCTTGTATTTTTATCTCTATCGCTATATAGAGATTTGCGAGTGTGGTTTATTGGTGCTTTAAAGTCTGTGAACCCTTTACGCTCAGAGTAAAGTGCAAAATTTAACTCTTGCACTTTGGAAATATCTGGATTATATATATATATATATGTAAATGCAGATCTCATGGAAATGACTGTACCATGCTGTAGGAATTAAAACTATGCATTAAACTTTTAATGCATGACTTATTGGACACTGTATATTTTAAAACCATAATAATTCAGTGATGATTAAGACCAGGAGAACTTTAACACCTGTAACCGATCACTGGTGCTCGTGGATGTTTAACAGGGTTACTGACCCATTTTGTCCTGTTAGTCACCAGTGTCTGGCTATGTCTCCTTTCAGGCTCCTCAGGATCGGACTGAGAATTCAGTCTGTTCTCAACCTGCAGGCCAAACAGGCATTTAAATTGAACTTCTATTCACCATAAAATTTTATTTTTTTAAATCACCAATAAGTGCTGCTTTCTAATGACATCTGTGCACACCAGACCACAACAGTTGTGTGTTTTGTTTATGAAAGAGGACTGAATACACCTCGCTAAAAATACCAGCTAACTAATTTGTCATTTTTTTTTCCCAGTTCTTAAGATCCGAAATTGACCTCAAGCCCAGCACAACCCCATTTTTTTGCACAAGCACACACTCCCCTCCTCCACCAGCTGGGTGATGCTAAAGTTCTGGGAGCTACATCGGCTGATCTCGAATGACTGCTCTCGGTTCTTAACCTGTAAGCCAGATAAAGGAATTATCCCCAAGACAAGATATGACAATATCATTTAGTACACTGTACTGAAATATTAATTTTACAAAAAAATAAATAAATAAAACAATAACTCCCACGGTATTGACCAACATCAAGACCTCAGTGTTATAAAGCGCTACCCGGAACAAATGGTTCAATAAGTCATAAAATGCCTGTAAATTTACCTGAAATTTAATGATACCGTAAACCAATCCACAATTTAAGGTCAATAGCCCATTACTGATCGGTAAATGTAGATCATACATGTGTAACAGTGATGAAATAAGTAGTTGTTAAGACAGTTAACACAAAGGTCATGGGCTAGAAAGTGGGATTAAAAAGGTCTCAAATTGACCTACAGAGCCTTGAACCCAAAAGAAATAGCAAAGAATGCAGTTGAATTGTTTGTTTCACTGAGCCCATTAAAATTTAAACCAGTCTGCAGATTTGTACTGTACCTGTCTCACAGGGGGCACAAAGCACCGAGGATAAAATCGTTCTTTGATCAGCCCCATCTGTGAGGGTGAAATAGGTACAGAAAAACAACATCAAAAGAAAACGCATGAAATCAAGACAAGCTTGCCATAGGTTGTTCCAAACGGTTCTGTACCATGACAAGAATTGATTAAATCACATATAACCAAACAAAGAAAAGTCAAGGCTTTCAGACGTCGGTTAAAGAAAGTCACATTAGGAGCAATACATAAATAGGTACAGGAATATTCTGTGAATAAAATATGAATTATTCAAAACCCCTAACTCAGTGGTTCCCTGGAAGCTATTGCCAGAGGTTTGCAGCAAGGCAAATGAATGAGACATGCTGAGCCAGAACAACCTCAAAACAAATCTAAGATACTTGTATGTCAACCTAATGCATGTCTCCTGTAACACTTTCAGCAAGTTGGTTTTGTTTTAATCTGCAAAAAGGGAGGTAGTGCAGAAAATGACTGGGAACTAGGGTTGGGCGATATTGAATTTTTCATACCGTTTTCGGATTATGTGGCGGTATACGGTATTACCCGGGGGGGGGGATTTTTGTCACATTTATTTTAGTTTAAACTCACAAACGGAGGGCATGCAGATTCCACACAGAAAGGACCCATCTCACTCCACACTGCCTCCCTCCACAGTACACAACCATCATTATATACAAATAACATTTAATAATAATGGTGATTAAAAACAGCCAAATCTAACAGCCAGAAAAAAAATACATTACAATATTCAAAAAACAATCACACTGACGGTGTCTGCAGGAATTAGAGGACATTTTACCCTTCTCAAAACTCAAATCACACACCTATAACTTATTTTAGTATACATATCCCATGCACAGTGCATATGTTAATGGACTGTTGTTGTTTCAACAGTATTAACCAAAAGAACAAGTGTTTAAAAACACAAAAACTGTCCAGTACAGAAGATACACACCATATTGTGCTCGCCTAAGTACTCACCGTGCCAAACTCTTCTGATCCTAGAAATACATACAAAAAAAAAAAAAGCACCAAATAAATAGAATCAGAGCAAGTCAACAAAAGCCAGAATCACATCCCTAACAATTTTAATTAAACGTATTCTACATGGCCATTTAACAAGCCCTATTTTTCACTTTAAAGCTGGTAACAAACACAGCAAATACGAAATAAACAAAGGCAGGAATTTATTTATTTATTTATTTGGTTTTTATAACGCCACTTTACACACTTTAAGTGTTATGTATGGCAAACTCTGTGTTTTTCAGTTCCAGTGTCTTTTTCTTTGTGTGTCCATTTGTGTTCTATAATTTAGCTTCAACTTTTATTCTTGCCATGAAGTTTAGAATTGTTCTTGTGTCTTCTTGGTTGAGGGTATCTTAAATGCTTTCTGGTGTACTTGGGGCATTCGTTTAGGATGCGTTTTGGACGTTTAATATAAACGAAGCCTGTACCTCGTTGACGGTGTGGCCCTCGATCTCCACCACAGCAGCGGTGATGGACTGGGGGCTCTTCTCCAGGCTGCCGTACTCCCTCTGCAAACATCGCACGTTCACCGGGTGCAGGAACATCTGCTGCCCGTCCTCAGCTACACCCGATAGAAAGAAGAACAGAACAAATAACCAATCCTGGAAGAATTTTAATCATTATAGAGGTAGTGGAAATGAGAAAGAAAGAAATAAAAACACCCCCAAACGCAGACCTTGATAAAAGTAGTAGTAAGGGCCATGCTGCTGAGAGATCTGCACTGGACCAGCCTCACTGGGAACCATCTCCTCTCTTGGTTGTTCCTGCACCTCCTCTGTACCCTCTGCCACGTCTTGGTCGGGCGACTCCTCGGGCAGGATCTCGGCAGGTTCCTGGACCTCATCGTCGAACGCCGAGGCGTACTGAAGAACGCGTTTAGAGCTGCTGAGCTTGTTAACGATCGCGTCAGCGGAGGGACGGTCGTTGAGGGACAATCTGCTCATGTCTGCTCCGTCCTGACCGCTCCGCTTCAGCAGCTCGTCCTCTCGTTCCTACGAGCACACGGGACGTTTAGACAGGAAACGGTTTCTGATCACACAGAACACCGAAAATAACCAATACATGAGCTAATCACAAACTGGGCACATCTGAGGGAGGGGCCACACTGGGGAGCGGCAGGGACCCAATACAAGCATAGGGCTTTATACTGCGGGTAAATATGCCAGACTAAATAAGACTCATGTTTGTTCTGTCCTCTTTAATTACACAGTGCATCCGGAAAGTATTCACAGCGCTTCACTTTTTCCACATTTTGTTACGTTACAGCCTTATTCCAAA